>LUGF01002209.1:42795-72638 GCA_001625245.1 Calycopis cecrops
GTTAATTTACATATTTTGTAATATTAGCAGGGATCGTACTGGCGCAGTATTGTCAACGGTGATCTACATTAACAGCTATCCATACAATTTAGCGAGGAGGTGAGTGATCTCATCTGATGTATCTGATTGTATCGAGTGCAGTATATCGGCTGTGAACAATAGCTGCGTATTTACCACTGTTACGAACAGGCTCACCCTCGCAAGCATCTATGATTCTCAAAGAATTGATACTCTTTGATAAATAATTGTAAGCCATTTATAAATAAAAAATAAAATACTTTTTTTATTTTTTATAAATTGCTGAATCGACGAACCGGAGGCGTAGTCGCCTCTTTATTACATAAAATCCTATCTTTTAACAAAATAAAAAAAAAGAAAAATCTTCAAATCTGGGTGCTACAGATTATTATGTATTCCTACCAACTTTGGCGAAGTATAAAATTATAATACCATGTTTAATAAAAACAGAAACTGGTTCGATATTCTCGCAATGACTATATACCGTTGGAATTTATATTCCAGCTATCTTATTAAGTAAATGTTTAATCATTTACCAGGAATTTGAATCGCTACCATACTTGTAGATCTCTGTTGTACTATGTATATGGGCACGTTACCTACTTAGTACTTATTTCCATAGCATTCCATTACTTTATACATCAATGGTAAAGCATTTGTTGACAAGAAATCTGTGTGATCCAGGATTTGAATGAATAGTACAATGATTCGTGGGTTCAATATGTAAATACGCAGTAAAATATTCACAAATTAAAAGAGACTTTTCAGCTGTTTTCTTGGCACATTGTTTGTTCCTTTTACCTTTACTATAAAGTCTGCAGAAGAGGAAAGTCTGCCAAGGAAGATGAAGAAAAGCTCCCTACTGAATCCCGAGTGTTGAATTTTTAGAAACGAAACGAAAGAAATTTGAATGAAGTAGAAGTAAATTATGCTGGAGCGTTATGTCCTATGAGTACGGTGGGTAACGGAGAGCTTCCAGCAGTAACTATGAGCTTGAGAATTGTTGTGACAGTGAGAAGCACATGAAAACAGCTATTAACCAGTCTTGGTTCTTACTTTGTGATCTTCCCCATCATTGAGTGCAATCTCGGCATTAGATCTCTGTCGTCTGTTGCGTTAATCGGTAAAAAGCTGAGACTTACAAGTACAGTGCTGGTTCACCGGACAGAAACAATCATCCTATGGCGTCGTACAGGGACACGAGCTAGTTTTCATCTCAGGTTCAGGTTCTTTCTGTCCCGAATCAATACTTCTTCGTGTGCTTCGTGCATTTTAAGTCTTGTAGGTCATTTAGTTCGTGTAGGTACCTTTTTATCTAGCTTCTTTATCTTATCGATTTGCCGCTACTGCATTAATGATGTTTTGACATTATTCCAAAGTACACAAGGCGATTGAGTTGGATTTGCTTCCACAATGTCGTACAATTCTCCGTTGTCGACAATGGTTGCCGGCCAATCGAGAGGTTCTTTGTTAAAATAACCAGATTTAAAACTCTCTAGTCTCTTATATTTCCTTTTTAACACAACACAGACTGACTTGGGTCTTGACTTCTCGAACTGTGAGTAACCATCTTAAAATGACTACAAGGCAGTCGTCATAGTTATTGTCGTAATGGTTAAAATTATTAGAAACGGCTTTAGAAATTTACGATTATTATGCGTAATGCGTGGGTTGTTGGTTCCATTATGTATTAGTAAAGTAGGTAATAACTGCGCAGTTGGTAGTTTGGATACTTTACTATTCTGTCATATAAATATACTATGTTTTCTTAATTTATTAGAGAATAAAATTGACAGCCGTGAAGATAGAGTCATCTCTATTTTTAATTCAATAAAGACGTAACATTTCCTTGTTAGGCGATTGGAGAGTGTCAATAAGTTATGCTTCTTTTGGCGGGAAAATATGAGAGTGAAATGTTAGGAAGCGCGTGAAAACCGACACCAAAACCAACAGAATATAATAGTTACCTGTAGGTAACTGTAGTGGTTTTGGTGTCGGTCAAACTGTCATTGTCAGAAATCGCAATGACATTTATACGAGTTATTTTAACACAAAAAATACACACTTTTTATAAAAAAAACATAATTTATCATATAATTACTATCTAGTTATTTATTGTTCTAGCTAAATGCAGTATGACATCACTGATTTCGGTATTTTCACATCAAATCGAGCATACTTTGCTCTATCAAAAGTCCTTGAAGGTATGTCGTTGTTAGTTAAGACGCATTGGGAAAATATAGTTCACGACCTGACAGTTAGATGCACCTAGTAGCTCGTGATATTGAGGAGATCGTGATCAATAGTGATACAAATAAGGCCATACGCCCGAGGTACCCACCACAAAGCCGTAGACGACTATATTTGTAACCAACTCCGTCTTATGGAGTTATGTAGATGTCCTTATGTGTCCTAAGAGATTGCCTATTGTGACTTTCGTGTGGTCTTAATTCGTTCTAAAGTTAACGCGCTGGAGAAAATATGCGCTGGCTTTAATCAACCCACAAATTAATTGAAATGCTACTAAATACTGTTTTTGAATGTTTGATTCAATCTTGAATTGTTTGAGGCCATGTCAGAAACTGCGGTTTAAGTCAATTAGACCTAGAAACCGAAAAAAGTCTAGCTACACTGTAGAAACCATTTTTTTTTGTATTTACCATGTAATTTCTGCTTAAAACTGTTGGGTTTATTTTATTAGATACCAACAACGATAGATATATGTCGCACGATGCTGCAAATTTTTAACAGGACGCTTCAGATTTTTTTAAAGCTATGTAAAACAATAAATTTCGATTTAAATTTCATAGATTAAAGAAAATAATGGGGGTGTAATAAAATATGTATCCTCATTTATATTTAACAAACGTACACTGTCTTTTTTGCCTCTATGGTGTACGCCCATGGTATATACGTGACTGAACATCATAGAGCCGTGGCCTTGTATCTAATCAGCCTGTAGGTACTAGCGCGTTGCTTTTGCAAAAACTCCTACTCGGACTATGGAATATTTTACAAATACCATGATGTCATGGTGGATTAAATTACTGAGTGCTTCGACCTTGCCTGTCACTTGTCCGTACTTATACATGATTGATATTAACAGGCAGCAGTACAACCGCAAACTTGCGCTCTAATGACTCGCTGTGAATAAAAAAAGCTTAACAAATGTGTCTCTACGTATAAAGCGTTACGTGTGTGAGGATGACATGTAGCTCTGCAATGCTTGCGACAATTTATGAACATTCAACACTGTCAACTATCAACATCCATTTAAAAAAAAACTTATTTGAGAATAGAATCTAGTGTTCCATATTCAAATAAACTAAAAAATAATAAAATTTAAAAATAAATATTTAGGACCTGTGATAAAAATAGGAAGTGAAAATAATGAGAGCACTAGAACGTTATCTTTTAATCTGATAGAAATACCATTGTAATAAACACATACTATAATTCGAACAGAGCAAAATTTGTAAGCAGGTGTTGTTACAATATAGTTTCATAGGTACCTATGTAACGCAAACTTGAATAGGTGTGTCAGACTGTCAATACTCAATTCTATTTGCTTTAGTATTTACTACGCTATGAATACTGAATCAACTTGACAGTTGGCATTTAGGTGTTAGCATAAAGATTTATGTGTCGTTTAGTAGGTATGGCTATAGTACGTAATACTAAGCACGGGAAAGTAGTTAGCTACTTGGTTTTAGTTTTGTAATTTATAAAAAAAATAAAACCAAGTAGATTTACCGTTAAGCTAAAATTGGACAATAAAATTAATTAAATCTTTATGTTTCAAAAAAACTTTTTATGATTTTGGTGCTACGGCCTATGAGATACCTCTCGCCCACATGTAGCGTCTTAAAAGTTATAGTTTTGATGTCGCATTATAAAATGAAAAATGAAATGAAAATATCCTTTATTGCGCACATTATGGTCAGTAAAAGCAATACAGTACATGTTACACTATGGATGCACACAAAGGCGGTCGCAGTCGCATTATGTGCAGTTAAAGTAACCGGTGGCCCTTTGAAGTAATATGGTCGGTGTTAAAATGTAATCCTCGATTTAAGACTACTTAGACCCCAATACGATAAATGCAACTCTACAAATACTTACGTAGAGTTGATTTGAATGTATTGTCACTTCTTGATGAAAATTTATATTATATTTTGATTAAATATATTACACTATTATTGTGTTTATTAAAGAAATTCTCCTGTGGCAGGACTACTGGTAGAAATCTCACAATGGGAGAAGTAGTACCTTTGTACAAGTGTTTATAATATTAAGATTGTAATGTATGTTTTCCCTGTGTACATTAATTATTAAATAAATAAATAAATTATATACTTTTATTATACTATTTCCACTTTTTATTAATTTAAATCACATAAATGTACGACTAATAAGAATAACTCATCATCACGCATACCTGGAAATAGTATAAAAAACGTATTATTTAATATCAAGAAATCAACAAATAGACTTTTGTATATTTTGCAAGATTTTGTTTACTTAATTTTTATTTTTTTTATTATCTTAAAATAGTGTAATCATTAATTTTTACTGACGAAGTTCTTACATTGAATGATTATATTAACGAGGTGCATTACCGTTTATTATTGAGTTTAGTTTATAATTTAATACTTAACATTATTTATATTTCTATGATCTACATTTTACGACAGCCAACATAAGCCAATATCCAAAGAAAAGAGGTTTGGTTAGGTTAGTATTTACATATCGACTGCATAAAACAATATTATGATAGTAAAACAAATTACCATAGTTACACAATAAGTACTTTATTGGCAACGGCAAAACAAAAATCGGCTTACTACCAAGAAAGTGTTGAGGAAAACGTCAGTATTTTCCTGCACAATGACACGTATGCAACACATTACTCTACTTACTTCTTCATCAATCACCGGCGAAACTGCAAGTACCTGTAACTCGGACCCAGCTGCTAACTGTGTTAGTGTTTCGATCTAGGCCGATCACATTAAAAACTCATTACGAACACGAGTAGGTGTACGAAGGATACATACGGTTTTATCAATGGTCTTAGATAATATTATCAAATATTTCGAGTATCTATGAAGAACAAGAAAGAATTTCTAACAGCGCCGTGTCCAGGTGGGGCTTAGAGGGACTGCAGCCCGGGGCCCCGTGAGGCTTGGGGCCTCGAGATCATTTTAGTACACATAAAAGGGGCCCCTTCTTAACCACAAGGTCTCCAAGTCCGGGCCCCGTCAGAGTACTAATAAAACTAACCTATTTTGGTAAAACCGCAATCATTGGTAGATATAATATAAGATTTGTTTTTAAACAGAAGCATCAAATGTTTTGAAACTTTCCGTGCATAAATATTAAAGAGCATAAAATATAACATTATCTCGGACAGATAATATATTCAACGATTCATTGGCTGGTATTTTCTAGAAATAATAACCTCATTAAAATAATACGTTTCAATTCGTCGAAATTATTACACGCAACAACAATGTAGGCTGACAAGTATCTACTTAATTGACGTAATAGTTGTTAGAATTAACGCAATATAGTGTTAAGTAGTTATTAAGTGGGTATATTACACCTACTTTATAAATCCATAAATGTAATCTGGTAAGGTAAAAAATATGTGAAGTGCCTACATACAACTGATTAATTAGGGTAAATACACCGTTTTCTGACCATGGCACAATACATCGGTATTGGCCAAATTCAACGAATTAAAGGGACTAAATTGACCAATTACAACCTATTACTAATCTATAAAAAAATTAAAATTATTTCATAAACGTTATTAAATACGGCGCACCGGAGTGTCTTAGAGCGCTGTTTCACGGTCGCCAGCGAGGCAGGCATGGCAGGCGGCCGGCCGTCGCTCACACAAAAAATAAACAACTTTCCTCGAAACGGCGATGGCGCTAAGCTTTCCTCGCGAAACCAAACGTCGTAAGTGACGCCAAACTACGCTGAAGTTAAGCTACTTTGTGCACACGAAACTCCAAGCCGAAATAACTTGTTGATGTGAGTTTGCGGCAACGCGGGCGCGGGCGAAGGCGCGCGGGGGAGCGGGGCAAGCGCCGCTGAGCGACGGCCTGTCTACGGCGGCGAGCCGGCGACACCCTGTCTGCCGCGGACGGCGACGTTGCCAAACCGAGCGCATTCCTGTCCGCCCGCACTCCCTACCTCTCGTCCCACGAGCTCATGAACCGCCCGCGCGCTCTATCTGGCAACGTCGCGTGCAAACTTGTTTTGTAAACGGATGTGGCAGCGACCGACTCGGGGCACAGCATCTATCTTCTTCTTACATTACGGCTTTCTTGAGATAAAAAAGGATAGCACTGGTGGCGCTACATACTATCGGCTCCCACTTGCGGCATTTTTTCACGCCGAGAATGAGGCGAGATTAATGTCTAAAGCTGTATGCACAGTGTATACTTAATTTATACGATATTAACTTAAACATATTAAGTATATATCATTGTAAATAAAATAATATAAATATCAAGGTAAGTACCTATATGAAATTTTAGCCAAATTGAATGTGTTAATTATTATTAATATTTTGTGTTTTTATTTCAATCATATTATTTTATAATAGATTATATTTTTATATATAAAAGTAAAATAGTAAAAAACACCTTTCAGGTGTATTTTTAGTTAATTTATATAGGTTGCATACTTACTATAAATATAAAGATTTGCTTAAATATATTCTATATGCATATAGATGCATCACATCTACAATTATATATATTTTTTATTTGTATTTTATATCCTATATAATTTATAACTTTCTTTTGAGATTTTATGTATAAACCTGTTTATAGAATATTGAATGAAATAGTGATATCTCAAATAGGAGTCGGGTACCTATCAAGGACAGGTTAGTCTTAAGATTCAAAACTCCTGTGGGTGCAAAGGCAAAGTGTCAGGAATCAGATTAGGTGTCAGTGTGTGTTACTTTTGTACGACGAAGGACAATAGGTCCTATCTCTCTCTCTCGTACATCTTTTGTTTCTTTATAATATATTATATAATTAATATTTTATAATATATTATAAATAAGATTTTGTATCGTGATCACTCATAAGGAGTAATCTATCTGCTGGTAAGAAATTTCTTTCAAGTGGAGTAGGGCACACTTGCCTACACAATCGTGGAAGTAATGATACTTGAGAATGTTTTCATCGCTTCTAAAACGAAATAAGAAATAATTAGAAAATCTTCAATACATTCATCTACTCTTATGAACGTCCAGAATTGTACTTACGACACGAGTCAAACCTGTTACAGGTTTATATATAAATAAATCGGCAACGCATCTGTTAGACCTCTGGTGTTACGGATGTCTGTGGGCGTTGGTGATCAGGTGATACATCAGGTGACCCAAGTGCTCGTTCGCCTCCTATGCAATAATAAAAAAATCATAATATAAACCAAAATAAAACGATTGAAACTAGTATAAAAAGGAGAGCATTGTGTACTCGCCCTTATGGATATACGCGGCTCGCGTCGCTCATGCCGGGGCGGTATGCGCCGCGGGTAGNNCCCGCTGCCCGCCACATCCGCGCCGCCGACTGGCAAGCGGCAGTCAGTTCGGCGCCGACCGCTATCACGCGCACACGTGCATCCAACATGGCAGCCTCCCACGCACAATCTGTACCCGTGTCAACAGAACGTCGTCCCGAAGGGCGTGCGGGATCCAGACGCATATTCCCACCGCAGTTCAAACTTCAAGTGCTCGACGCGTACAGACGTGACAGCCAATGTCGCGGCAATCAGCGAGCGACAGCAAGAAAATTCGGCATTCACAGACGCCAAATACAGAAATGGTTGCAAGCTGAACCGACCCTTCGGGCAGCACTTCTGAGACGAGCCCCGCAGCCTGCCCCCTCGCCTCCGCCGTACTCTGCCGGCTCACCGGAGAGTGCTAGACTGCCGTCACCACCGCCAGCTCAAGCCGCCATGCCGACAGTCGTGCCAGTACAACCAGTGCCAGTGCCTACACCTCTGCAAGTGCCTACACCTTTACCCGCCCCCGTTCTTGTGATGGTACCTAGTGCCGAACCTATTGACTTATCCGTTAGACGGCTCTCACCCGGTCCAATGCTATCATATGTACCTCCAACGATGCCTGAACAGCCTCGGAAACCTTTCAAACTATTCAGACCATTTTCAACAGAAGAAGATGAAGAGAAACCGGTGCCTGCGATCGCTTCTCTGCCCGTGACGCATGGCGTGCATGTGTCTGCCTTTATGCCAGTGCAGAGTGCGTCAGGATGCGGGTTATCCGCGTGTACGGGGCCTCGCTGGGGCGCTCCTGTGCCGTCTTTCTCTGCTCCTCTCAGATGAGGAAACGCCTTCGGGGCAGACCCCCTCTCCTGTGATCTAGTCGCCGACGCCCTGCTGGCGCCGCCTGGGGCGTAGCCCTCCATCATCGTGCCTTAAGAAACACGCCGTAGTGCATTATATCGTCCTCTTGAGATGACGGTTTATTTTGTGTATAAGTTTAAGATAAGATTGTATTTTTATATGTGGGGTTTATGAAGCTTACCTACAATTATGCAGATTATAAAATATAAGCATTAATATTATTATATACCTATTTGAAATAAAGAATGTTGTTTATTAAATTGTATTTCAATGGCATGCTCGGACCTTTTACAAGCCGCGTCAGGTAGCGCCGGCGCTATGCTCCTTTTTTTACCTACAATGCAATCCCATCCGATTTATAATAAAAACTGGAGGCTCATAATACTATACTTGTCTCTACAAGAAAGTCTTTTGTAGTTTTTTCTATACACAATTCCATTTTTTTAGCCTTTAGAAATTTACTTTGATAATAATTTGCTATTATTGTCAATAACGTAGGTAGTTATTGCAGAAAACAATAAAATAACGCAGGCGCCAGTAGAACGGAAGTCGATGGACGGTAATTAGTGTATTTACCTTCCTTTATTAGACTTAACGTTTGTCTCTCAATGGATGATGGATCGTATCTCTTGACCAGTTAAAATTTTCACAAATTCCTCTATAGAATTATTTATTATATAAGAGCGTTTACGCCTTCCAACGCAATTTGCCTTGAAAACAGTACTTTTCAAACACCTTAAATTCATGAACCACTTATCTAATATTATATGTTACATACTAATAATTGTAGGACATTTTCTTGTCTAAATAGAAAGTAGAAAAAATATTTCAATTAATTTAGTATGTACGCATTCTATCATGATTACTTATTAGAGGTTTGTTAATTTCCCTTTTAGCGTCAGTTTCGAAGCTCAAAATATCATAAGAGTACTGAAATATATAATTAACAAAAAATAATAACCACTTGATAAGATCCTTGAGAAAATAGTTAGTATAAAAAAAAATGGTTTTGGTATCTTATCTATGAGAAATTAAAATTCAAAAAATGTAAAATATTTCAAATTTTATATGTATTTTTCGACGATATACCTTATTTGATTTAATATAATAATAGCTTACCAATAAACTAGAGCATATTCTTTACAATCATGCATTTAAAGTTTTGATTCAGTAATCAAAACTTTAAATGCATAACAATATAGTAATTATTTTTCTGTAAATTTTTTAAAACGTCTCTAAAACACTGGTCGTAAATGAAATCAGTTCATTACGTGGATCATAGTGGGTTAATTTGACTATAGAATATACTAACATTATATAATATATGCTACTCACACGGCGATCCGTATGTGTGGGTTCGAATTACCCATGAATTACATAAAACCACGTGCGCAAGGCGTAAACGCTCTTAAGGTAAAATTTAGGCACATAGATCACGTTTTTGGGTGTTATTGTTTGTGTTCGAACGGAATGATTTGCGTGTGAGTCCGACACGTGATTTGGCAATCTCATTTACATTTAGGGGTATACTATACTATATTCTAATTATTATAATATATAATTATAATAATTCTAATATAAGTATTATGATATATAATTTGCCACATTATGGTGTTTTATACAAGAGGCCAGTTTTGTAGATGGCCTAATGGGCAGATAATAATTCTTTTAAAAGCTACCGCCCGGCATCGAATCCCTGTATTCCCCCATTTACCCCAGCTCATTGTCTTTTTATAACTGGATTTTTTCTAAAGGTGATGTGGCCGACATCCTTAGATCTTTTATTTTATTGCATCTTGGGACCAACTGTCTATATAAAGAGAACCTGGGTGCGATTACTAAGTTGGATGTATAAATGCCGTAACTTTGCTGGCGTTATATCGCCATCTCCTACGCGTCCCAGTCCACTAGAATAACTTATAAGGACTCCAAATAGGTAGTGATGATCTACCTACCTACTTAGTGAAGTCTTAAGAGGTCAGGTGCCGTCAACAGCAGATGTAGTATTTATAATAAAGTATATAAAGAAACTCGTGGAAGTCACCCATTATAAATATCAGCAAAAATAGGTATCTGCCTATCGTTTAAAAGATCACGTTACACATTGAAGGTCAATTTAATCATATCTAAAATTAGTCACAATATTATAAATGTATTTATAATGTGATAGTGTTTTCTTGTTTATGTATCACTGTTTAAATATGCCAAGTGCTACAAGAAGAGCTCTCAATATTTTTTACAAATACTGGGATTAAAAAAATATACAATACAATTTTCTTAATTGTACTTAGTCTGCATAAAAATCTTTGTAAATAAAATAAATTATGTAATGTCCCAAAGGAGAGGCTGGTTCCTGTCCATCATTGGTTTGCGAGGAATGGTACCGAAAATCATTTTTGTAAAGATTTGATAGAGATCCCGGTTTTATAGGAAAAAAAGAGGAAGATGACTCTGTAAGGACAAATATGAAATAAAATAAGATACGCATTTAACTTCTACGAAAGTTTAAAGTTACTTAATAATATATAGGTAGGTACTATATAGTAATCATCTACAATAAAAAAATATTCAAAATATAGGTGGGCAAAATTTGTGCATGCTATCGCAATAGGTCATCGACTACATTTGTAAATAGTTATACACTAAGTACCAACAAATTAAGCAAATATAATAATTATTATAATTAATTACATGCTTTATTACGAATGTAACTTTCAACTTTTTTATTTGTAATTTGTTACCAAGTTACAAGACTTAGTCTTAAAATTCGTTCTGCATTGGCGTATGCAAGTTCCTATCGTTGTATCGCGTGTGTCCAAATATCTAACAGTGTTGATTGTGTATCGTTTTAGGTGACGTCCGAAGTGACGCATGAGCACAAGTGTAAAACGTTCTCGATAAGAATGGGACATTTGCACTGCTCGCCGGTGACCTAGAATCGGAGCAGTTACACGTTATAGATTAAGTAAATAAATTATTATTTATTATAATAATTATTGCGCGCACCGCTTTGTTCTCTTATCATGTTAATTGCTATGGAAATGTTTCTTCGTTTAATGTAATATGTGGTAAGATGTGATGACTGTTTATTGTTGTGGTTATCTAAACTGGTTACTAAAAACAAACCATACGCCGGGAGTGAAACTTTAGAAAAGTAGAGAACATGAAATATTAGTCTCATTGTCGTGAAGCATAGTCATTTCATTGAGTTTCGAACCACAAGAACGACAACGACATCTTTAGGCTAATACGCCTAACGGGGTAAGAAGACGGCACAGAGTGCTGGACTTGTCTTGCTTCCTCCAGATTTATTCCTCTCTTCATACTCACACGCCGCTTGCGAAGATTCCAGACGCCATCTTCGAATTACAATAATTCTTAAAAAGTTTTAATGCAAAAGTAAATAAAATGAGCAGTTAAACTGTTTTCAGTGACTGTCGACACCCGTGATCAACCGCACAGTCGGAGGTGAATCTTAATGGATTACACGAACTCTTACTCAAGAAAATATGTGAGATAGAGATGTGAACTACTCGCCCGTGCCAGGCCGACTCAGGTGCCCTGTAGTAACTGGTAGTACGTCTCACTAAGCTACTTAAATATTGATGATAAATACAATACATCAATCTGGACGGCTACGAAACAAAATACAAACTGTAAAGTACATAATACCTATGGTACGTAGTTTTGAAATTCTCAAAAAGCCTTAGAAGGCGTAAGTAAATGTTAAAAACACTTATTCAGATACTCTGTAGCATCAAACAGAATCACATGATAATATAATTGTCGTGTCTTATCACAGGCACATGTAATACTGACCCGGTCACCTCTACAACTACTTGACGGCAACCTGTCTTGGGAGACCAAGATAAATGTCATCAAAACATAAACACATACATATTCTATTGCTCATAACCTATGAACTTAGTTATTATGAGTCGAAGAAGGAAATGTTATAGTCTAATAAAAGATATAGGTACTCTTTGTGAGACTAGATGAACTTCAATGTTGCGTTGTAGCCACTGAATAGCGTGGGACGACCATGAAAGTATAATATATTCCTTTCTCACTTCACGCTTGCGTGCAATACTGGCTACGTTTATCACGTTTCGTGAGAATCAAGCAACTTACGGGTGGTCCTACTGTCCCTTGTGATGTTTAGATGCAGGTGTGATTATGCGTCATCAATTTTGATCAAGTTGTTATGATTGGGTAACTAAATTGTAAAAAAAATCTTGAATAAAATATCTTCATAAAATTGATATTGATATGTGTTGTGATTTAATAAATGTCTCTATCCCTTTTTTCTGTGATTATTTTATCATCTAAATTATTTGAAAAGTATGAAGAGAAACTTTAAAAAATAAATTCAGATTGACATAAATATTATTTAATATTATCATAATTGTAATTTAATAATTGATTACGTAACTATGTGATACATAATGTAGCATCTTTCTCCATCTCATTCTGACGCATATAAAAACATCTACACGTATGAATGTAAAATTTCACGGTTAAAAGTTAAAACGACATAAAAAAGTGAGCAAAAGCGCGCAATGTGCTCTCTAGACACGAGGGCGCGCCGGCGGCCGGTCAGACAGCTCGTCGCCGCTGCACGGCTTACGCGCGCGGGCTTCTCAATAACTTTATCCTTGCTAATGTACGTGACATTTGTACTTGTGACGTCATAGTTGAATAAATGCATGAATGACGTCATAAGAATATGGTCACAAATTTTATGACGTGATGAAAATGCTACGTGGGGTAGGACCCGTAGGAATATGATGTGTCTGATGACTTGTAAATCATCGAAAAAGAAATATAATAACTATGTTAACGGATAAACTTGTGTGTAATTTTAACATACATAGTATCATTACAGTACAAATGTAAGTGTTGTTTTACACAGGACAGTTCAGATTACAAGCGTGTTTGTAGAATTAAATCTAATAATAAGACAGAATGCTAAAATAGAGCATCCCAGAAAATATTTGCTATACTTCTGAAGCATGTATAATTTATAGTAACTAACGTTTGAAGCCGGTTGAGAAGCCGAGGACAACCTTCGTAACCTACTTAACTAGTAGGCTTATTCAGTCGTTTACTTTAGAAACTACTAATAAGGTTTTTACTATGTGAAACTGTTTTCTAGAGTGAAAATAAGACATCCGAACAGGATAGCTTACATATTCCATATGACGTGACGACTAAACTCAAACTAAAAACAAACATAACTCTACATAGAGCAACATCCGTCACGCCATGAGGTTTTATGTGTTTAGCGCGTACCTATTTATATTGTACTTATAGATATATGTAGGTATACTGCTACACAAAGGAATGTTAGCTAAGTACTGTATATTAAACATTTGTCATTTCTTATGCTTTATTACTGTCTACTGTTTAACCTAGGATTATCAACTGCTCATCCCTTGCTACTGGGAAAATCAATAAATGAATAAACAAAATATACATCATAAAAATAATTAATAATAGGAGAAAAATAAGCACAACTTTAAATCAAACAAATTAAACAATAATTTAAGCATATTCTATGGCCTGTGGGCCTGGTGATGAGTACTATACTGATGTTCTGATCTAATAAGTTTAATACGATATGATTCGCGTTTACTTTATTAATAGTTTTTAGAACTTCTTTGTTTTTTTTTTCAGTCTTATTTTTATTTTTTATAATTTTTGTCTTTATTTCAGACGTTTTTAGCTGATTTAATTATCTCTTTTATTTCCCTAATAAAGTAATGACGCCGTTAAAAAAATAAATGACGTTAATATAAAAATTGTATGACGTTTACTTTTTAGAAAATGATAGGCTAATAATTGTAGTTACTAATAGAAATCTATTATATACCTACTTTAATTTTTTATTTTAAAATTATGGGGAAAGATATGGCACGCATTTTTCCAATACATAGCTTATGGTATTTTCACAATTGAGTCGAATTCAACTAGGTACTCATATTAATACAAAATAAATATTTTGTTTTGTACCTACATAGATATTAAATTGTTGGACGACTGATGCTAGTGCCTAAAATGAAAACGTAATTTACGAACTGTCGAGTTATTGCTGCAAAGCTACATTCCATCAAAAAAAGAGGTACCTTCGAAAAAGGAGGACATAAAATCACAGCCACGTCTGTACAACTTTATCTCTCACAAACTCTCCCGTCCGCCATGACGAATTCAAATATCATAAACCTATTAAAACGTATAATTTTTGTATAAAACATATACTACCCGCTGTTTCTTTCGCTTTCCGTCTTCGCAAAGTGTTAAAAATATCAAATAAATTGTGACCGATCATATATTAGCGATTATAACTGTTTTGAAATTATAATTAAATGTTCTATTCATATAAATTTTCATTAAGTTATATAAATCGTCGGTAGAAAGAGGTATAAAAACCGGTAGGTGCGGGTCGCTGGCTGGAGTAGTGGGAGAAAGTTTGTAAGCGTATCAACGAGGTGCGTTTTTAAACGTAAATATACGTTTGCGCTAATTTCGTGGACGATTATTTCGGTTGTGTTCTTAACGTGTGTAACGAGATAAATTGCCACTTCTGAGCCACATTCGATGGTCTACTTTTTTCATAAGAAAAATGGCGAACTCAACTCTGTATCTAAACACAGAGGAGGATTTAAAGATGGCTTTTAAAAATACTATTTTTTTATTATAAATTTTACAAAATAAATCTCCAACCTAGTTTATATGTACATACTCCAGACACAAATAAATAACTTAATAGCTATGAAAAATATAAGACGGTACTTATGTACAAAAGACTTTGAGAATTTTCTAATCTGTATTCATAAACGATGCTTAAGTTTATAAAAAAAATAATCAATTTAAAATTATACTAAGTAAATAACATTTTTTTTACTATCATGTAGCTGCTACGTAGCTATTACTTATATCGAGATTCAACCAGAGTAATTTTATTCTGTTCTCAGAATATCTCATTACAGTTAATCGACGAACGAAGCATCTACATATAAGGAAAAGGAGTTAGTCAAGCGCAGCCATTATAAATTACTATACCTTACCTACGTACTACATAGTAGAGTTAGTGTGATGCAATAGTACAGTGATAGCCGCAAACATGAGAGAATACTTACTGAAATGTTTATTTCCCTAACGCTACGTCCTACTTAAAGGTAAATACGAGTAGGTATACCATAATATTAGGTATACCTAAATAGGTATACCTAATATTATGTTTGTGTTACTCTAGCACATAAAATACTATGTAACCGAAGTTCATATAACAGAATAATACTTGTTAATAATTTAATAAATATGACTTACCTAGCTATTTAAAAGAAATGCTACTTACTACTTACGTACTTAATTTTATTTGGTCACAAACTTAATAATTCCAAGCTAAATAGTCGGACTAAAAGTACGTAGACGTATTTACTACGAAACAATTGCTACGGGCTCTATCGGGTCTACAATGTTTTTTGAAAACACCGTAATAAAGACTCGACTTTTTTGTTGTGTTCGATGTTGCCTCCTTTAAGTTTATACTATAAAACAACCAACTTACATTCGTACATTTAACTCAATGCTAACATTACACTTGATGCCAATGCATCGACAGGTAGAAATTTAAATGCCAAGCAAAGGGGTTTAAAATTTGAATACCAAATGACGAACTACCAATATATATGTATTATCGATATAGAAATCTTAAATGCTAATAAAATTACTAATGACCGGTATCATTCGTCAATACGTATACGTATTGCTACAGCGTATACATTTGTTTAACTCACTTCAGCATATCAATTATTATTTTAACGTACTCGTTAAGAAGCGCCTGAACATGCGGACATTATCAACCTGATTAAGACGATGATAAGAGCCAATTATAAATCATCTCGGCGCTTATCGGCTTACTGCCAGACACTTTAACGTGTAATGGTCGCAGAATCCTCATAACTTTTTGTTACTTTAATTATTGTGTAACAAGTACCAGCTACCTGACGTGCGATTTTCAATGCGAGTTTTTTTTTTTAATTATTATATTACTTATGTTGATTTTTTTTTGTATTTTTGACTTTATTTAGGATATGATTTAGTATACAGTTATACAACTTAAAATTAAATAAGCACGTCATACCTATTATATTTATTGTATCGTAACTTAACCAAATCTATCTATAAATTATCATCCTCGTCATTATCAGTCCTAATAGATATTTAAATGAACGCCAAGTGAATCTCCCGTTACACAATCAATCCGGACCACTATCACCTATGTGATCGCCATAATATCTCTCTATTTTAATAATTATTAATTACATTCAAAGTTATTGTAGACATCTTTGTTTTTAGTTGTGAATCACAACTCTCTCCTTCTCTCTTTTTACGACGATGTCCATATTTGAATTTCGCATACTGCCAACATTAGAAAATTTAAAACGAAACCTAACAATTTTAAGACGACATGCATGAACATTATACAATGTTCTATAGATATGTATCGTATATGAGATGCACTTTCAGTTGCAGATGATGTTTACGAGCCAGCCGGACGAATGTATGGCTCATAAAGTCCCAGCTAACACAAGAGCTCGACGGTGATGCGAACTATATTTTTGGCACAAACGGCAAGGCGACGATTCTTCGTTACGGTTCGTTAAAATGTAGGAACATTCGCTTTATCATTTTCCTTTAGTTTCTGTTGCTTAATTTAGAATATTATTTTTATGCTTCGCCATAAAACAGATGTGTACCTATTGAAATATCGAAAAATATATTTGTGATGGAAATTTTTGTTGCTCAATTATCAATACAGGAACTGTTCAATAGTAATTACAATTGTTTTCTGAACTTATGATAGGTAGCAGATATAAATTAGGACTAAAGATATATATTTTATCGATATCTATATATTATATAAAACTCAAACGTGGCATAGCCAGCTATCAACGCACAGCCCAAACCACTGGACGGATCAAGCCGAAATTTGGCATCCAGGTAGATGTTACGACGTACGCATCCGCTAAGAATTTTTAGATTAGGATTAGGATTAGGATAGGATTTTTAGAAATTCAACCTCTAAGGGGGTGAAATAGGGTGTTGAAGTTTATATGGATTTCTTCGAAATTAAACGCGGGTGAAACCGCGGGGCACAGCTATTAAGGTATATAATTGTTTAATTTCATACTGACTTCGAAGACAGGCGCTACACATATTATGTTCAACGACGTCGTCTACGTCTGGCTTGAATATAATTACTGTTTATTCTTACCTATATATATAAAACTCAAACGTGACATAGCCAGCTATCAACGCATAGCCCAAACCACTGGACGGATCAAGCTGAAATTTTGCATCCAGGTAGATGCTATGACGTAGGCATCCGCTAAGAAAGGATTTTTAGAAATTCAACCCCTAATGGGATGAAATAGGGGTTTAAAGTTTGTATGGAAAACCGTCCCTTTTCAAGTTAGAAACATGAAACTTTATTTTTAAGCTACTTATTAAAAATGAGTGGATACGTGTTTAAGTGTTTTTGGAAATTCTATCCTTAAGGGGGTAAAACAGGGGTTGCAAGTTTATATGAAAGCCCTTATTATTAAACGGACGGATTGGGCTGAAATTTGGCATTCAGGTAGATGTTATGACTTAGGCATCTTCTAAGAAAGGATTTTTAGAAATGCAACCCCTAAGGGGGTAAAATAGGGGTTTAAAGTTGGTGTGGAAGACCGTCCTTTTTTAAGTTAGAAACATGAAACTTTATTTTTAAGCTATTCATTAAAAATGAATAGATACGTGTTTAAGAGTTTTTGGCAATTTTACCCTTAAGGGGGTAAAACAGGGGTTGCAAGTTTATATGAAAGCCCTTATTATTAAACCGACGGATTGGGCTGAAATTTGGCATTCAGGTAGATGTTATGACGTAGGCATCCGCTAAGAAAAGGATTTTTAGAAATGCAACCCCTAAGGGGGTAAAATAGGGGTTTTAAGTTTATATGGAAGACCGTCCTTTTTAAGTTAGAAACATGAAACTTTATTTTTTAACTACTTATTAAAAATGAGTAGATACGTGTTTAAGCGTTTCTGGAAATTCTACCCCTAAAGGGGTACAATAGGGGTTAAAAGTTTATATGAAAGCCCTTATTATTAAGTGGGGGAAATTAGGCTGAAATTTGGCATGCAGGTAGATGTTATGACGTAGACATCCGCTAAGAAAGGAATTTAATAAATTATACCCCAAGCCCCAAGGGGATAAATTGTTGTTGAAAGTTTGTATACTTACTATGATGAATAAAATAACGGGTGATTTAGGATGTACATGTGTTCGTTTGAGCCTATCAGTACCTATTGGAACGAAAACTTAAGACGAACAAAATTATTTTAAGTTCTAAATGCTAACAATAGATTGCGTTATTAGTTTATAAATCGCGCTATCGTTGTTCTTTCACAGAGTTATATATATTCCCAATGATGAGTGTTCACCATATCTTTTAGATTTCAAGCGGATTATATTTGACGATTTTTGCTATTCTTTTCTTGGTATATTTTTTATTGCATTTGCTTTGTTTTTGTTTCATAGTTTTGGTTATAAACTTATCTTGGTTTTTATCATTTGTTTTGTTTTCGTTTGGTTAAAGGGTTAGCAATAGGTTTTATTGGTTAGACTTTTTTTTAAATGGCTAAAGAAAAACTGAATGTTAATGATAGGCTACGGTAACCACGCACCATCAGGTGGGCCGTATGCTTTTTTGCCACCATCGTGGTATAAAAAAAAAAAAAAAAAAAAAATGGAGAAGTTGAAGAATGTACTGTCGTCCCTATTGTTGGTGACGGTGCATGTTTGTTTCGTGCTCTCTCTTATTTAATATACGGAACACAAGTTAAATCAATGGAAGTGCGTTCAGAAATTGTCAGATTTGTGGTTAATGACTGGAGCAAATTTTCAATTATGACTCACGACAGGAATGGTGATAACTGGGTACTTAACACCTGACGAATATTTTACTGATATGATGAAAAATGTTACTTATGGCGGACTTTGTGAGTTAATAGCAGCAGGATTAATATTCCCATTTAAGTTTGAAGTATATAGAAACGGTCACGTATTATATACGGAATCTGGATCTAACGACTATGCGATTACGATAAGGCGATTACGATTCAGCCAAGATTTGTCCAGTGGGCATTTTAATGCCTATCTTCCCATAGCAGCACAGAAAATTACTCGGCGTCGTATGGATACCTCCATGCTGCAGAAGAACATGATTTTAGAATTGATACACCTTCGCAACTTAAAGTTGATAGTTCACCCAGTAGGTACTTTGATAGTTTTAGCGCCTAATAATAGATTAGTAAAGAATATTGTGTACAAAGAAGTTTTGTAGGCCTAAATTTTTTACACACGCTAAACAAAAGTAAAGCCGCAAAAACTATACCTAATCAATTCCTTCTTAACGCGAGCGAAGCCGCGGGCAAAAGCTAGTCTTATAATAAATTATATAAGTGTATTATAAATTAATATATAATTGTGAAGTAATACACGACATTATTTCTTATTCTATTATACAAATTAACGATGCAAACCAAAACTTCGCAGTTACATTAATCATTCAAGCAATTTGTCGAGCAAATCGAGCTAATTTAAAATTCTAACAGCTTATATTTCATAGCGACCACTGGACAAAGTACGAAATTGTTTATTTTCTATGTATTATAATTTCTTGATATTGAAATTATATTTCAGTACATTACCATGCAAAAACGTCATACAATAATATGTCAATATCATCATTAGCAACACCTTTCCGGCTTGGTCCACATCGTCATGATAAATTTACGATTAAAAGATAGAGCATAAACTCCTACACTACTAGAGTTATGAAAAATACATCACATCAGAAGATCAATCGGAGATAGATCATCAAATAGAACAAACGATTTAGGAACTCATGGCTTATGGACAGATCCCATACCAATAGAATAGGTAACCTCAACTATTGCCTGATTCAAAAAACACATTTTCTTAAGTTTTTTTTTTACACTTGGCTCTTGAAAAGTATAATAACCACTCAGTCATTTTATAGACATTAAGCTGATACAAGCGAACAAGTCAACAAGTTGCTATGCTGTTTGTCCATTTAAATCCAGCCAGTCTGCATTAGACATCTGTCCTGCTTTACATTTTAGAATGTAACTTATAAAATTTAGTACTCTATGCTAATTTCCACAAATAGGTACAATCATAAGCAGCGGTTATTTATTACCTTTTTATTGAACTGCTATTTCTGTTTTGGGAGATTTGTTAAAACTCGAATGAACTATAATTTATGATTAGAATCTTAATGGCGAAGGCGGCAACTACAATGGTATGAGGTGAGCAATATCCACTCAGAGATCGGTTGCTTTTACAGAAAAGATATAATATTTTTACACAACGGTGTTTAATTTTTAGTAAAACTTCTTTTATTTATGGTAACTAGATACTTTGATTTTTATGTCAATTCGCAAAAATACTCTCTAGAGTATAAATCCTTCTAATAAGGTAAAAAACTAAAACACGTTTGTGGTGCGGATTTTTAGATTCAATGGTTGTTATTGTGCAATGCAATACACGAGAAATCGTCGATATTTTGATACATATATTACTAACATGTACAAAATTACAAGAAGGTCAAAAGAACAACGGATTGACTAATCATATTGAATACTAATTTGTTCCTTATGATTCAGCGAAATAAACATGTAGGCTATGTTTAAAATTTAAATATTTAGTATAGCCAATTTCAGTTGTATCCCTTATTAATTCCCGACCAGAACTAACCTATTAGCAATTATTATTATATATAACTTAGTTTGATTAATGCTCTTAGCACCAAGTAGAACCTATTAGCAATTATACTTATTTCATTTGTCATTAAATCGAAACCTTATAAATGTAGTAAGCGGGGACGTTCAAATTGTCTGTGCAATATGCACAGAGCGGTGAGTAAAGTTTCACTCGTTAGAAATTCTGTGAATTTTGACCGGAATTTGGATGCATATTTTATGGCACAACCCGTTTTTGTTGGTGTGTGTGACGGGTGAAATGTTTTAAAGTTCCTTTATTTTTATGTTGATATAAAAAGTAAAAAGGTAAACTTCCTTTTTTTGTGGTTGTAAAAAATACAGGGTAAAAAGGTGTCACTATTTAGGTGATCCGCGTTGATAGCTTAGTGGTGGTGGTTGGAAAAAATGTCAACTTGCAGAGTGATGCTAACGCTTCTGTTTAAATAGCTGTCTAGGTTTTTATTATTTTCACTCAATTTAATATTTCTATTGTCATTTCCTTGAAATTGAAGTAAAATTGTGAAATTTGTCATCTCGCCCACTTAAAGAGTTGTCCAACAATTGGGTGTCCAAAGCGGCAGTTAGTCCGAAAAGGCAAAACCAAAATCACAAGTCAAAAATGTTTTATGAACAAAATATTTTTCATTGCATAAAATTATGTCTTGGAAATTCTTATTACCTATCAAGGAATAATTTGTCCAAATCCCATCCATTTCGCTTTAGGCAATAAAAATGAACCATTTTGTATATTATGCTTCTCTGAAAACTTTAATTTTGAGATAAGCCCAACATCTACAAGTCATAAGTCTGGGCTTCTCACTCACAACCTGACTGTACTGGCATCAGTAAGTTCCTGTTAAAACGTAATATTTAAAGTTTGCATAAATTGAATATCATCAACATCATCAAGCATCTTATTATAACATCCAATTGTTGTAGACAGCCAGCATCGTATTGAACTTGCCAACATATCTATCGATTATGAAAGAATTAAAGTGGAATATTACGGATTAGTACTGTCGACGATGAATATTCAACAATATTTTTAGACTCTAATGTCTTAGAACATATATAGCTCCGAGATTACGCGAAGAGTCCGCGAATAAATTAGTCAAATGCCGTCCAGAGATACTCATAAATAGCTCAAGTCACAAGACAGACGACGCGGCGCTCGGTGGCGGGTGGACACGCAACTCTCCAAGTGCGAGCGACGGATCCACCCGCTCGCGCTGGCGTGATGTCACGGCCGGCCGCTCCGCTTGGCGCCAATGCTGTGCCCGCGTTATTTCCGACGCCATTACTCACGTTGGCTCCAACTAATTATAATATGCAGGTCCACTCACGTCACTGACCGCTCACATCTTTGTGACCAAATAAGCCCCCAGCGATATCGCAATTTAATATGCAATAAATTAATCAGTTCTGTCGTGTGTTGGCTCGGTTATTTAAATATGTCGGCGAGATCTAATACGAGCCATCGATAGCAAGACAAAGTGACGAACATGTACCTACACGTAACGCAATCTACACTCCCTCTCACCTCTGACATAGATGCCACAGTTCATAGAGTTATCTCTATTTTGCTCATTAGAATAAAGCGTGTGTGCAATTTACTCACAGATATGTGTTCTCCGCTAGATGGCGCTGTTACTATAACTACTGTACAAACTTAGGGTGCTTACATAGAGAAAACCTGCACGGGTCAGTATCGGCAATATTGTAATGTTATCGATAACATTACAACATTACCGGTACCGGTAACCTGTTCTCTATGTAAGAATAATTATTTTTGTCGTGACGAGTGTGTGCACTATGAATGACATTAGTACAATTGGTAGGGTTTGTTGCACTAGCAAGCTAAAGGACCGACGGCAGGCTCTTTACTATTATTGTCCAATAAGAGATTCGGTGAGATTGGCTTCGACACCCACCTTCCAAAAATGCCTCACTCAATATTATATATATTTGCCATCATCAGACGGTGTTATCATCATGATCAATTAACAATAATAATAAATAATAACAATTTATATTTTTTTTACAAAAAAGTACTTATATATAAAAATCAAAGCTTTTTTTTCTTCTAGTCAAGGAGGACTTTTTACCACCTTTATTTCTTGTCGGTCAACAATCGATACGATCGAACAATACAATCTAAATAAACAAAAAGTCCAAAAAAGTAATGTCAAGCGTTCAGGTATAAAACCTCACTAGGACTACCCAAATCACTCCCATTTATATTCCGCGAAATATATAGTTTACAATTAGTTAATTAATTACATACGTATTTAAAAAAATATCTATGAAATTATTTGACACAGACAAATGAATTAAAGTGACGTTGGATTTATTGGACCTTTAAAACACGACTGAGGTCATATTTGACACCATTGTGGTCTGTGACCCAAAAAACGTTGCCTATATTATTTAACAAAAAATAAATAAAAATCTGATATTTTGAGGGCAATTAAGAATAAAAGCACTAAAATTGGTTCTATTTGTAAACTTAAATTTCCTAAGTTAGGACATAACATTGCTTATTACAACTTTACTTTACTAATCAGAACATTTCTATTACATAAATGACAAAGCAGATAATAGTCATCTTTTCTTTCAAGTGTGACGACCGGCCGTGACGGCAATATTTTTGGCAAAGGTGGCAATCGGTCACTCCATCAGTTTTTTCGATTTAGAAATTTGTTCACACATCATTTTTCAAAAGAAAATGCTAAGCGCTGCCAAGACGAAAATATGTGCAGCCTGTCTAGTCACTCTGGTACCTTTGCCTCTACAATATTCAGGTTTACGGCAGGTAAATAAAATGTTGAAAATGGTAATCTAGTTTTTTTGGGACAAGCGTCAAATCATGTAAGTTAATAAGCTCTTATTGATCAAGAAGCTCAAGAAAAACAAGCAAATCTATGCTTTTGTGGTTCACCTCATCATACATTTCGGTACGGTACGGAACCCTCTGTGTGCAACCAAAAAAAGGGGGTAAGTATTAAGTAAGTAATGTATCAAGTTAATAATCAGGTAACCTCCACGGCCAGTAATTCCCTTAAGAAACCAACGGTATTTTCAGGGCGGTGCCGAACCGCAGATTAACCCTACCTAATAGGGGATTGCAATGGGGGCCCTCACCACCTCTTTCCCCATTGACAGCGCCATGAAGGTAGTCGCCTCCTTGTCCTACTGCTTAATCCGCTCTTCATATCCGGGTTCCAAGCGCAGTCCATTTGGTTCGGCTTATATATTTGACTTCACTTTCAGCTCTACCAAGTCTAGGATAGCCTAAGTCAGTGGCTTAAATAGTAACTATGCAAATAGTATAATTTACTATTTGGATTATCGTTTGTTTGTCGGGAAAATTATATTTACTATGCGTCATTCTAGAACAATGAAATATCAGGTGAATCCCAATAACAATTTACCTTGCCGGTCAATAATAATTAATCACCCTTTTAAAGAATTCTTACATCAGATGAATAGCCATTTAAATAAGTTATGTACGTAAGTACTTGTTAATTAATTTGTTATTACCACTTATAAGGTTTTTGTTCCAAACGATATATGAATATAATACAAAGAGTTCCGATATTTTACCATAATATAAAAATTACGTGTTACAATATTTGTCCGGAATGGACACCTAATTTACTCAACCGATATTAATCAAGTTTTGACTTTTGCATATATACTTAAACTAGCTTCCGCCCGCAGCTTCACCCGCGTGGATATCGGCATTCAAAAATGGAGTTATTGTATGTATAAACCTTCCTCTTGAATCACTCTTTCTGTTAAAAAAAATCCCATCAGAATTTGTTGCGTAATTTTATAGATCTGAGCATACAGACACACAGACGGCGGAAAGTGACTTTGTTTTATACTATGCAGTGAAGATAGGCTATATTTTATTACGATAAAGATTGCGATGTTAATTTTAATCGAGCGACGCGTGGCCCAGTCGGCTAGTTTTATACTATAAAATTGTAGTTCTGTGTACAAGGAGACGTAGATAAAACGTTTCCACAGATTACAGTTAAATTGTGGCAAAAACGGCCTGACAGTGACATTCATTGAACAACAAGACATCTTCATAGCAGTTCCAGAAGGGCATCTATTCATTTTTTATGTTTCATCTTCTACTCTACTTTGTTTCATCATTGAACACATCGTACGCACTTTTTAGTCTAGTACTAAAAAGTGCGTACGATGCAGATGTGTGATCCTGGTTAAGATTAGCGCAAATTTCATCATAGAAGGACAGGTAGGTACAATAAATTATGCAATCGATTGTCTAGTCTCTTTTTGATTATTAGACATTAGGTACATTTCTATAATTAAATTTGGGGATCTTATTCAGTGTCAATAAAAATTGTCAATAAGCAGAAAATCCCACTGAGAATTTGTGCCTTTTACATATTTTATTGTCCCAGATAATAATTACTACTAATAATTTAGTAACGTAACTATTTAATTAGCTATTACATCTAATATTAAATTGATTCAGTCGTCGTCAGTTGGTAATGTCACATATTCTATAAGGATTATTATGATATATTATGGAATGGGTGAATTGCAAGTCGCGTTCACCCGACAATAATACTTGGTACTATGAGTAATATAGAATGTCCCAGGAAATAAATAACACAAAAGCCCTAAAGGAAAAGAAAATAAAAAATGAAAATATAATTAAGTAGATACAATTGCCACTTTATAACTATCAAAATATTAACACATAGGTTTAGTTGACTAATCTGAATTTGTTACTGAAGACTTACTAGGCTTTATTATAATTACTTTATCGCAGGGAAAATGCTTTATACACCGCCCAAGCTCCGTGCAGCTCTGGGTGTGCCGAGGCCCGAGAGGGTGTTTCACTCGGTACTACTAACTAAAAAACCTCTCTCTCCCTCCGCAGAGGTTTCCGGTTTTCGGAGAGTGTTCAGGATTTATCAGCCACAGGACAAAAACTTACGAGACTTGATTTAACTTTCGTCAGAAAATTCTGTCGTAAAATTAATGAACTAAATAAGGAATAGCATGAAATTGTTTAGTGACAATGAAATTACACAAATACATATATTATACAATGTTGCAGATAGATTTTAATATTACAATATTGTTATTATTATTAAACAACAATATGAAAGAAAAGGCCTCACTTGGTGGTCTAGTATTGGCAGGGGCGAAACTACAGGGTGGGAAGTCGGCAAAATGCCACGGACCCCCAGCCCTATGCGGCCCCCGGTCAAAGGAGAATCCCAACTCTCAACATTTATTATTATTACACATTTAATAAAAAAAAGCTTCTTTGAGTTGCTGGGCCCATCCGATGAATCCACCACGGGCCTCGAGCGGTACAGTTACGCCACTGAGTAGAGGTATAACGATAGTCTAATTTCACCTGGGTAGATAGAGTTAGCCTTATGCGCATGCATACTTAGGACTTGCTAATATCTCGAATGAGAACTTACATTGATTATCACTACTGGACCCTAGAATATAATATAGGTAAGTAGATATCATAGACGGTGGGCGACAATTTTTGAGTGTATTCTATGGAGAATACACTCAAAAACGAGAAGTTAGAATGTTGTTTGATCTTCAACAAGATGGAACGGAGATCTCGTATTGTAGCCCGGTAGAGTTTGATGTTAGTAGTAGCAGAGCAGGGGAAAGATCTTCATTTATCTCATTTAAATATGGCCACCATCGGCGGTGGAGAAAACGATGTTCGTGATCCTGATAGAAATAAACAGTTTTATTTAGTTTAAGTATTAAGTCGTTTTCATGTTTGATGCAATGAATGCATTGAATATCGCATAAAAAAATTGGCCTACGTTAGATCAAAATGACAGATTATGTTTTTTTCTTTTTATAACCTTTTAATAAATAATCTTACTAGTCTACTTTTAAAGTAGACATTGCAATGACAAGTGACTAGTCTAACACTTAACAATGTAATTATTACAAATTATTCTTATGCTTCACTGACGCTCGAGCCCCAAATGACGTAAATAAAGCCATTGCCAAGGTAAGAAAATTACCCAACGATTCTCCTATGAGTTGTCACTGAGTCCGCAGCCGCGGCAGCCAAGACAGAAATACGCGGAGCAATATGCAATGTCTAATTTAATATGAGGTGCTGTAGATCCGAGTCGCTCACGGTGTATCGAGTTTCCGTGCGGTTTCAGCGGTTAGCCTCTCGGCAAAGTTTTCACGATTAGGCCACCCGAGCGCGGACCACCCGAGAGCGTGTAATCGATGTCGTAAATATCCGTGGCGCAATAGGGATCATCCTTGCCGTGCCACGGTAAGCCCTGATAAGCCCCATATACTTAGATATTATCGTCGCTTACGTGACAACAATGTGTGACTTATTAATCCTCTTTGGCTTGACATACACTACACTGCGCTGTCGTAACGTGTAACCACCGCTTAACGTTTCAGAACACATCTAGTCTTGTCTATCACCATCATAATACATCTTATTGATATTATAAATGCGAAAGTTTGTATGTTTGTTTGTTTGTTTGTTTGTTACTCCTTCACGCAAAAAATTTTTTTCATGAAATTTGGCACACACATAGAGGGTTGGACTTGAACTTGGATTAACACACAGGGTTTTTATCCCGAAAAAATGTTCCAAGGGGTTGACATGAGATGATTTTCCATGATATCGAAATTTACGCGAGTGAAACCGCGGGGCGCAGCTAGTGTCATAATAAAGCCTTTAGATGACCATTGCTGAACCTGAACATGTTCTTTCCATGAACACCCAGAAGATTTATAGCCCCACTCACATATTGACTCATATCGACCACATAAACACGGTGTATTCCTCTTGTACCCCGTCCAATCCAACAGGCCACTTCTAAGAAGCTATAATGAAAGCTCGAGGTACCTCTCCGGATGCTCTCCTCTCATGCCGCGTGGCATTAAATGTTAACAATTAGCATGACACAGCTCAGGAGGCGCCTTTTGTCTGAGGCCTGTGGCTCAGGTATTATTGTCATGTACATATTTAATTTAATAATCCTACTAATATTATAAATGCGAAAGTGTGTATGTTTGTTTGTTTCTTACTCCTTCACGGAAAAACTGCTGAACCGATTTTCATAAAATTTGGCATACACTTACTACTTAGAGAGTATCATGGATTAGCACATAGGATAGTTTTTATCCTGAAAAATTGTTCCTATGGGATTCCATGAGATGATTTTCTATTTTCCACGGGATCGAAATTTACGCGGGTTAAACCGCGGGGCGCACCTAGTATTATATATATATAAAAATCAATTGCTGTTCGACTCGCTAAAACTCGAGATCGGCTGAACAGATTTGGCTAATTTTGGTTTTGAATGAATTGTGGAAGTTCAGGGAAGGTTTAAAAGGTTCGTATTTTGAAAAAATAAATTCTAAAAAATACTAGGAATCTATAGTAAAAACAACAATTTCATTTTCCCATAGAAACTATTCCTACCTCTTAAACATTTGATGTTCGTTATGTCGTTCAGATATCGAATAAAATTGAAAGAATAGTTTAAAATAAATAACTATGGGCTGATTTTTCATACCTTGGATAACTAACTATATATCAGTTTAAAATATCTGTGTCTTTATCAGGAAAAAGAGATATTTTCAATTTTTCATTCGTCTGTAATCTAAAGAATAGTTATGATCTCCTATGTCCTGTTCTAACGGAGATGTCCGACTAGAGTACTGGGGTCAGGATCAGGGTGAGAACCTGACCCCATTGCACGGTTCCGACGTAGTAGGGACTGTTCAGAGACAGCAGGGCAGTCCTCAACGAGAAGAAGTCTGGCCATATCACCGAGGCCAGCCTGTCGCTGCAGGGATCCGTTTACCTGTTGATCTGAGACCCTCCAATTATACCGACTGAAGGTTAAAGGACTTGACTAGAGGCTAAGTCTGTATTGCACTCCCAAGTGTCGAGTCCGACATAGGGGCCACCGGGGCTCCTAGGTATCACACGTAAAATGTATGCTGCGTCAAAAAAAGGGTAAAGTAATGCGTTGACATTTCGGCCACGTAACATTACACGTTACCATGACAACATATTTTCCAGTGATGACAAGACAACGTCTGTCGGGTCAGCTAGTAAAATATGTATGCCCACCGGCTCTTTTGCCCGTCACCCTAGGCGGGTAGGTGCTCTGTAAAAACATATACATACATACTCTGTAAAAATATATATTGTTCGTGATTAACGACCTGTATAATTAAACATACTTTGAGGAAAAAAGGTAGAGTAATTAAATATATATACAATATTTCCGTGACAAGATATTCCAAAAAAGGCCAATACTCATAAATCACGGTACCTACTATCATGAAACCTTTTTTGTAGTGATGATAGATTTCGTAGAAGCAACTGTACACCATTAATTGTTTTAAACTAGGTACCTATTTTACCCTAGTCTCCTATTTATCACAAATTTTGGTATTTCCTTAAAAACACACTCAAATAGTCATAACTTTTAAGGTGATCAAGTGAAAGCTCTACCATAGACATTTTTTTTTACTGCAAATAATCCCAACTATCGACTTGTTTCGTTTCATCCACGATTTATTAC
>LUGF01002214.1:0-16054 GCA_001625245.1 Calycopis cecrops
TCTTTCGTACATACAAAACATTTTCTAAAATGTATTGAGAGTGTACAGTCAGTATCCCAGATCAAGCTGAAATTTGGCATCCAGGTAGATGTTACGACGTAGGCATCCGCTAAGAAAGGATTTTTAGAAATTCAACCACTAAGGGGGTGAAATAGGGTGTTGAAGTTTATATGGATTTCTTAGAAATTAAACGCGGGTGAAACCGCGGGGCACAGCTAGTTTTGTATAAAATGAGAAAATACCTTATTTATTGTTAAAGTTCCCGAACAACGCTTTGATTTCCAATAACGACATCGCCATAGAATTGAACCATTCTTGTATGTTGTCTTCTTATGATACTTAAATCCGTCATATAATAACCCTTTTTTATCTTCAATATAATTTAATTCAGCCACTTCCATAATCGACGACAATCCTTATTAAACTAATGTACCTATTAAACAATTATTAATACGTGACGCATATCAATAAAATAATATGACAGAGAAATGACAGAAGTTATGATTTATGATTCAGCCAGGGAACTTTGTTAAATGAGATTTAATGCAATTTAACAAATTACATGGAAAATTAAAAATAATTGTACGATGCTTTCATAAAGGTATGCGAAATGGAACTAATAAATGGAGAAATATTGGTGGCGCACTTTTTGGAAAAAATTAAATAAAATTATTGCTATAAATATCTTTATATACTTTGTTTTTTTTTCGACCAGTAAAACGTATTTGAAATCACTATTTAACAAATTCACCCATTCTATCATGGATTTTTATATACACGTTAGGTTCTTAAAAATCCACTTCGGATGAAATGCTGAATCAAGGATTAAAGTGAACATAAGAGTGCAAAAAGATCCATCAATGGATCTTCACAATGGATTTTAGTGGACTTACCGAAAAAAGTTCAGTAGTGTTATTCTGTAAAAATAAAATTCGATATCGAGTCTCACTCAGGTGATCGCACTCACTTCGAAAGCGAATTCACTTGGCCACAAGTGAATTCGAGATTCGCGGGTGAAGTGATCGTCGAAATATTCGGGAAATAACCCTACAGAATACCAATTGTAAGAAAAGAATGTCAAAATCTCACTTTCGATAGTTCATCTCACCGCCACACTCACTTCTGTGGCGCCAGAGGCGCGATCGAGTTTTACAGAATATCATTTCAAGTTCTCACCGCGGATTCAGCTTTCGAGTTGTGAAATGACACTAACAGAATAGCACTGCTGGTTTCAAAATAGAAAATGTTGGTATTATTTTATAAGAGACAGTCCGATTTTTAAAAGCTGATGCTATAATAAATACATTATTACTGAACTCAGAATGTAACAAACCGTTTGACTTATGAAGATTTGTTTTATAATGTGAAGATAATTTTGATAATTAAATGTTGCAATGCGTACTGAAAAGCATTCTCGATTATATTATTAAACTTATTCCATAGCTACGAAAGCTATTGGCTAATACAAAAATAAAAAGTTCAACAATTACTATTAAAAGTATTAATATAAATATATGCTAATTAGCAAATAATACTAGTGGAGAAAACAAGTAAAACAATTACTACCCAAATAGTAATTAATAATTATAATATGAAAAATAGTAAAAAAACTATCAGTACAGTAAATAATTATTATAAATGTTTTAGTGGAGTAATTAGTAGAGAAAAGTGACCAAATATGGAATACCACTTTGTTTTTTAAGCATAATTTGCACATACGTAATAAATAAAAAACTTTTTGTAGTAATTATTAATAATCATATATTTGCGCTTTATTTTATATCATGTTTTGGTCACATTAATTACTTTTAAGTAAGAATTTAAAACTAAAACTAAATAATGAAGAAGGTACCTAAATGTGGAATAGGTACCCCAAATATGGAATACTATAAACACCATCAAAATTTAAACTTAACTTATATGAGACTCTTTATAAAATTTGGTATAACATAGAAAGGAACATAAATGATCTGCAAAAATCACAAACTCAGGCGTCAGATTCTGGTCCTGCACTGTCTCTGATCCACATTCGTATTTCTTCACTGTAATAAGTTTTGAGTGGTCCTATAAACGTTTTGTCTAATGGCTAAAGCTTGTGGGTTGTGTGAGGAGGTAAGGACACAACGTCTACATTATTTTCTCTAGTAAGCTCTATCACGTCGATGTTACGAGTGTGAGAAAAATGACCATCTAGGATCAGCAATACTTTCGATTCCGGAGTAGGGTTGGTATGTTTGATGAAATGTTTGAACCAGTCCACCACATCCAGTAACCAGAATATGTTTATTTGTATCCATCCTGATGGATGTGCAATGCCAACAGCACCTGGGGGACTACCTCTCATTAGCTGATCATTCATATTTTTTCGTGGGAATATAATAAAAGGAGGCACAAAATAACTAGTGGCATTCATGGCAACAACAATTGTCATTAATGAACCCCTTTCAGCTGAGGTAAGTGAAGCTATCTGCCGTTTCCCTTTATGGCCAATCACTTGGAGTATCTTGCTCTGTACTACGGTTAGCCCAGATTCGTCAACATTATATATGCGGTTTGGACCATAGTTTTCTTGAGCGTAAACATTTTCAAGAAGATCAAAGAATGTGTCTACTTTTTAGCTCACTGATAGCTTGTTTTTATGGTGTTTAAGAAATAGCTTGAACAATTTTTTTCCAACCATTCCCGCGTCACCAAATGGATTTTCCAAGTGATTACGTCTTGCGTAAACATGTACGCCATTCTTCGAACATCGTTTCTCGTCAACCCATGAAATTTGCTCTCCATCGTCAAAATATAGTCTACCAAAAGATTTTCAAGCGTTGTCCCTAGAACAGTCTTCTTCCCGAGTGTAGTAGCTGCAGCTTCTTCTGGACGTAATTCCTTTTTCTGGCATAATCGAAACAAGGTAGATCTCGGCACGTCAAAGTGTTTTGCAGCTCTCAAATAACCCATTTTTTCTCTCTTACTAATTTAATATATAATCTGAATTCCATTCTTTTCGTGTTCTTTTCTGTGCGTGTGTGTTTCCGTTTGCGAGAATTGCCGGTATTCCATCTTAGGGATACTATTCCATATTTAGTCACTTTCCAGATACAATTACTATGGTAAAATGGAATTATAAGAAAAAAACATACCCTATTCGTTTTAAATAAACCATTTATTCCGGGTTTAATACGGGAAGAATATTTTTCATTTCTTTTTTCCCTCATCCACAACAGTTTTTAAGGCTTTCCAAATGTTTGTGCTTGCATCCGTTGTTAATTTTATTGATATTAAAGTATGTTTCCAATGTTCGATACAAGGGCGCTTTTCAATATTATTCGCCTTGTAGGTATATTTTTAAATCGTAATAGAATTCTCCATTTTTACCTGGAATAGACTGATATGAATTGCCTTCAGGTATACGGCGTTTGAAATATTTTTTAAGCACTTGGGCTCGTATCGATTTCACGCTTTCGTCCTGGAATTAATCATACGAATTGATTAAATAAACACACACCACAATTTTTCACTACCTTTTAACTAAAAGTAAAGTGTTGAGATAATACGATAATTAATATCACACGCACTTCATATTAATCACTTTATGTACAAGTACAGTATAAAAATAATAAATGTTATAAATACTTAATTTAATATTAAAAAAATAACTATAAAAGTTATTTTAGTTAATTAATATTTAAAAAATGACATATATTATTAAATATTTAGAAAAACGTACCTCCGAATCTGAAAAACCCAATTTCTTCTTCTTTCAAACGTTTGAGAAGTAATGTCAGCTGGAGTAATGGAATTATCACTGTCCGAGTCGCTCGGTGAGCTTTTCTTAGGTACCTTTTTCCCTCTTTTTTTAGTTTCCTTTACTGTTAGTTTCTTTATATTTTTATTGCCCGAAGATGTTCTCTGTATAACCTCTTCATTGTCAAAGGGAGAAGACGAACCAGACCTGAAAAATAATAATTTTATGCATTTAAATATTTTATACTAAAAAGTAGAAATTATGCCATTGATTATTATTATTGTCACAAAAAAATATGATATTTGATTTCGCAGTTTGAATTTATTTATAATAAATAGAAAAACTATTATAATATAATCAAAAAAAATTAGAACTATACATATTTGAAAAATATTTTCTTTCGAGTAGCAATAACTTTTCTCCACTAGATTTGCTAAATAATCCTTGACCTTTTTTGGAAAAAATATCCCAGTCGGACCAACTGGTGTTTCAGAATAGAACTTGATGACTGTCCTTTCACTTTGACCAATTGAACTAACCAAATGGTTATGTAGATTAATAAAATCAAATGACAATCTAAAAACAAAACCTTCCTTTTCGATGTACCTTCTCTATCTACCTTCATATTCACTAACCAGTTGGATAAAGAACAGAAACAAGGATGCTTGAATAAAACTTTATCAATTTTAATCTTAAAAGCAAATCACTAAAAAAAGACTGGCGATTTTCTTAGGGCAGTTTGGCCTGGTCACTTACACGGATCTTTGTAAGGTTTCCAGTTCCAGTATATGTATATAATATATATATATATATATGTTTTATCTATGGTTTTAGTATTGTTGATCAGGAAACCATATACGAGGTGTCCGTAAAATAAGTTCCACGAATTTTTTTCACATCAAAAAACTGACTTAATTGCAAAGAATTTTGGAAAGTTCAGTCTTTCTTTTATTTTTTGACATAATCGCCGTTGCGTTGTATGCATTTTTGCATTCGAGTGGGTGCACTTTTTCAAACCAGAGTCATAGAACTCTGCCGCCTGTCCGTGTAGAAAACTAACAACCGCATTTTGCACTTCTTCTGTATGGAATTGGGTTCCGCCAAGGTTTTTCTTCAACTCGGGAAAGAGACGGAAGTCACTTGGTGCAAATTCTGGGCTGTAGGGTGGGTGAGACACAATTTCCTATCCAAATCTTTCGATGAGGGCTGTGGTTCGATTGGCAGTGTGCGGTCGGGCGTTGTCATGGTAAAAACGCACTCCTTTTGTCAGCATTCCTCTTCTCTTGTTCTGAATTGCACGTCTAAGCTTTGTCAAAGTCTCATAGTACCGGTCAGCATTGATTGTTGTCCCGCGAGCCATAAACTCGCACAACAATACGTCCTTTCGATTTAAAAAAACGCTAGCCATGATTTTCCCGGCAGACAGGATTTGTTTGAACTTCTTTGCTCTTGGCGACGAAGGGTGTTTCCACTGCTTCGGTTGCTCCTTTGTTTCCGGTGTGATGTAGTGTACCCAGGTCTCGTCACCAGTAATAATAGAGTCCAGAAATTCCTCTTCGGTTGTTCCGTGAAAAGCGAGAAATTCTTGGGCCGCTTCAACTCGCTGCCACTTGTGGTTTGCAGTAAGCATTTTGGTACCCATCTTGCGCAGACCTTTAAACAGCCTAAATGTTCAGTAAAAGCCTTGTCAATTGTGGTTTTGCTGACTTCCGGAATTTTTTCGCACAGTTCTCTAACTGTAGTCCGTCGATCTTCAAGCATTGCCGCTTCGACTTTGGCAATTGTTTCGTCGGAAACCGATGGCCGCCCTGCACGGGCTTCGTCGTGGACGTCTTTTTAGCCATTTTTAAAGACCCATCTGCGCACCATCCCAGAGCTCATACACTCTTCTCCATACACTAGACTAAGTTCTTCGTGAATTTCCTTCGCCTATTTCTTCTTAGCGGCCAGAAACACAGACCGCAACTCGCAGCTGGCGAGAGACGCAAGCGGAAGCTCCATCGCTGACAGCTTCTGAGCCAAGACTAAACGTCGCAGCGACACTAGCTTGGTGAGGGATTGGAGTTGGGGAACCAAACAACCTGCCTCTGTTGCCTGGTCGCGCATACAAACGATCCTAGCGCCAGTGGTATCCCGTGAAACTTATTTTACGGACACGCCTCGTATAATTCAATTTTTTTCCAATAACTTGTCTAAAATCTATACCAATTTTATAAAGAGGAAAGATGTAATTGTGTGTGTGTGGCTCCAAAAGTACTGGACCGATTTAAAACATTCTTTCACCATTTGAATGCTACATTAACATAAGCTACTTTTTACCACGGGAAAATGCTTCATTCCCGTGGGAAAACGGATAATCTTCTAAACTGCTAAACCGATTCTGTTAAAATTTTATATGAGTATTTCGATGGTTTCCTGGATGCTTAAAAATACAATTGGGTACGGTAGGTGACGCTGCTGTCGGTATATCAACTACTAAACGTCTTCACCGATTAGGTTGAAATTTTGTATGTGTATATACTTTGTTTCACAGACACGAATGTGTTATTTATATATATATATATATATATAAATGAATGTTTGTCTGTAGGTCCTTTCTAAAATCGTTATGTATGATGCATCTGAGAGTAGAGTATGTCCAATTTTCGACAGATGGCGCCACTGTCATTCCAATGAATATTATGTATAGGCGTAGCAACGCACGCAGAGTACAGCTGGTATTTTATAAAGTTACTAGTTGTTACCCGCGGCTTTGCTCGCGTGGTTTTTCGCATATACACATTTTCGAATTTATAATATTAAGAACAATAAATATAATATTTCCACAATATAACTCTTGTTGCGAACTCTGACGTTTCTGTCAAACATTTGACAATAGCATTTTTCTTTGATTACTAAAAACGTGCGCCTATAATAATGCCCTCTGTAGCGCTTATTTGGTTTGAAGGAATTGTGTTTTTCCAAGAAAGGTTTTCGCCATAAAAATGAGCCTATGGCATAACGTCACTCTTCAGTCCTTCAAATATCTCCATACTAAATATCACATTGATCCGTTGACCCGATTTGATGGTAAAGAAAGACAAACATACAAACAAACACACTTTCGCATTTATATTATTAATATGTATTTATGTTGACATTATAGCTTACATACACAGGTGTCACCATGACAGTCTTGTAATTTTTTTTTGGTATAAAGATGCATAATTTACTTCACAAAATCATTATAAATACATATTTTATTACAGATTCTACAGTCATACAAATCAGCGTAACCAAGTAATAACCAGATAATATTTTAATGGCGCCATAACCTAGTTGTCACATGGAATATGATATAATTAATTAATTAATAAGAATATGATGCTATTAATCTACCAAGGCCTAAATTTCAGGCATATATACAGATATTGTTCCAGAAACCTATAGATACTATAAGCGTCTTTGGGCAAACATTGTTACGTTTATTTATTTTATTATATTTATATTGTATTATTATTTATTCTTTATGTACATAAAAATTTATTACATATGACTTAATCTAATATAGAAGAAGTATACCGGTGAGCTTACCTCTGTAAGAGTTCTCTGCCAGCCAACCGACACAATTTATATAGAGAATTAAATGCGGTTGTACTAGGTACATAATATAAACAAAAAAACAATCATATAAATACAAATACTAAGTGCCTATAATCATTATAAATTAACACAAAATATAAACAACATATGCATACAATAAATACATAACTAAATATACATAATTAATAAACTGACATATATAATATGATATCAAATAAACCTAAATATCATACCTTTATAAATAATATCTATAAATATAAAACTCAAACGCGACATAGCCAGCTATCAACGCACAGCCCAAACCACTGGACGGATCAAGCTGAAATTTGACATCCAGCTAAATGTTACGACGTAGGCATCCGCTAAGAAAGGATTTTTAGAAATTCAACCCCTAAGGGGGTGAAATAGGGTGTTGAAGTTTATATGGATTTCTTAGAAATTAAACGCGGGTGAAACCGCGGGGTACTGCTAGTAATAAATATTATGGACTAATCTATATTGACGATAAATAGTGCTTCTTCAATCTGGACTTGAATGTCTCAGCAGAAGGGCTCTGCTGTATAACTTCTGTGAGGGCATTCCATACCAGGGTTGCACGCATAGTAAACGAATTTCCGTAAAAAGAAGTGGAATAGGAGGGTATGGATAATGCATTTTTTACTGTGCATGCTCTTATTGGCCGATCGTTCGGAGGATTATAAAGAAATCGTTCAGATATATATGAAGAAGAACGTGTTTTAAGTATTTTGTATAATAACGTTAGTAGGTGTAAGTTTCTGCGTTGGCGGATTGGAAGCCATTGCAGTTTGTTACGGAATAGGGAATATGCATGTATTTTTTTTATATTTTTAAATGATAATTTACATAATTACATTAATGTAAAAAAAATATCAGCGCTGAAAAAACAATATTAAGTTCAAAAAAAATGTTTCAAATTAGTAGGCCGATAACAGCTTTTTAAACGATCGCCATTTTGCCGCGCTGACATGACGTCACGCATCGTAACAACCACCAATGGCAATGCTCCAATGCTCGTGAACAATGATGTTATTTATGAACTTTGACGTCACAATTCGTTCCGACCAATGGCGTGCGTTTCACCTAATTCAATCTTCCCGCATAATTTTTGCACTTTTCAATAATTATTTTCTGATTGAAAACAAAATTATACAAAAAAATATTAATACGTACGCACATCTACAGGAAAAGACTTTACATATAAAAAAAAATATCATTATTTGAATCATACGCATATTCCCTATTCAGATATTCGGTCATATTTACGCAGTCCAAATATATAACGAATACATAAATTCTGCAGCCGTTCTAACTTATTTAATAACTCTTCTGTAACATTTAAGTAACACGCGTCCGCATAATCGATAATAGGAAGTAAAAGATATTGTGTTAGAAGGATTTTAGTAGATAGAGAAAGAAAATTTTGTAGTCTCTTTAGTGCGTGCAAGGAGTAGTGCATCTATTTACTCATCTCATTAATGTGTACAGACCAGGACAAATCAGAGTCAATAAACAGACCTAAACTCTTAGCGCTATTACCGAAGTCAATAATATTGCCGCTGTATGATATTTTATTGAGAGATTTAGGGTCTATTTTACTACGTAATTTTCTGCTGCCAATGAATAGTACCTGGGACCTTTGGGTTTTATTTATTGTTTGGGTTAATAAGGAGATCGCACATGTCAGCCCATTCCTTCAAGCGCTGCAAATCACAGTTAACTTCATCAATAACCCCCGCGATATCATTAACGGTAGTGTGCTTATAAAGTTGCAAGTCGTCTGCATATAAACGAAATGCAGAGGACAATGTTTTCGTGATCTTGTTAATGAATACCGCGAAGAGTAAAGGCGACAAGATTCCCCCTGAGGTAACCCAGTCGCAATGTCACACCACTCGGAACAGTGCTCCGGGGTGAAAATACGTTGTTTTCGGCCCCTAAGGTATGACTCAAACCAAGCGAGAGCTGATTGCGATATTCCAATTGAACTGAGGATGCCCAGTAAGATATCGTAATCCACTGAATTAAAAGCACTACTGAAATCCAATAAAACTAGGATTGTAAGCATCCTTTGATCCATAGCTGATCGTATATCCTCAGTTACTTTCAGTAGTGCAGTAGTGGTACTATGAAATTGACGAAATCCTGATTGGTACGGGCTTAAAAGTTCATTGGCGTGCAAAAATGAAGTAAGTTGTTTAGAAACCGCTTGTTCTAAAATTTTAGAATGAATAGGCAAGATAGAAATAGGTCGAAAATCAGAAGGAGAAGTAGGGTTAGAAATTTTAGGGAGAGGAATAACATGAGCCTTCTTCCACTCAGAAGGAAAGGTATTATAGTAGAAAGAGAAAAGTTTAAAATGTGAGCAATAATAGGGGACAATAAATCAGCAACCGGCAACAACATGTCTCTACTTAAAGCATCGCAACCAAATGCTTTAGTAGTATTTGATAGAAGACCTTCATGTTCTGAGATTGTAGTCAATACAAAAGGGTCATACGAAAAAGGACTACATAGAGAGAGCAATTGCAAGTAAGGTGATTTATTGGAGTTAGACAATGTAAGCGGTGATGTTGCAAAACGTTTATTAAGGGAATCAATAAATAATATAAATAATAATAAATATCTGTGGACTTTACACACCACGTTAGCCTAGCCCCGTGCTAAGTACCGTAAGGACTTGTGTTACGGGTACTAGACAACGGAATATATTTAATATGTTTTATAAATTTAAGAAATTTTATATATATAAGATTTTTATTATAGAAATATATATAATACATAGATAAACATCCATGACCTAGGCGGGATTCGAACCCGCGACCCCTGGCGCAACATGCTCCACTTATCCGAGCCCTGAACCACTGCGCCAGCCTGGTCGTCTTATGTCTCTAATATTAATAACAGAGGTAGATGATTTACCAATACCCCAATGTGCCAAGTAATTTTCATGTCTAGCCGGAGCACAGAGGAGTAATTCACCTCAAAAACCGGACAAAAACATTTTATGAGCTTTTCTTATTGGAAATAGTATATAATGTTTATAATAATATATAATAAAATATTTTATAACAGATTAACCTAATAAAACACTAGAAAGACTAAGAAGTCATTAATAAGACACTCATTAAAAAATTTAAAATTTATTTTTATATTCATAATTAGTGTACTTAAGAAATAGTGATACATAGAATTACTGTTGAAGTAACCGGTGAAACAGGCCCTTAACCCCCCTATTATGTGTTTTAAAATATTTATTTTCTGTTAAAGGGCTCTGCTACTGGCAGCCTCTACATATTGCCGGTTTTTTAACGTACAAAATCTTTTTATACATATTTGAAATACACTTTCACATATAAAATTCTTATTACTTTGAGCATGCACACTACACTCTGATAAAAAACTAAAATCTATGTCATTGAACATTTTTTGATGTAAAGTTTTTTTTAAATTTGGTTTTGATGATGATAGTAAGAAAAAATATTACACAGTTTTGCGCATTCTTCTACGCATTTTATTAAATTTTCGGTTGCATATATTAATTTTTTCTTAATATCATCATATTCTTTAAAGTGAAGGAAAAAATGGATATCTTCGATATCTTTCGAAATTAATATCTTTTCACAGACACCACAAGCTACTTTCAATTTTTTAATTATAAAACCGCAAACATATGCGCAAGCTTGTAGCTCTGCAGAGTCCGACATGCTTGCTTCGAAAGTGTTTTCTAACGTATCAAGCATGTCGGACTTGTGCATATCTTCTGTATCTGATTGGCTTGTGGTATCTTTTGCATCTGATTGGCTTGTGGTGTCATCCTTTGAAAAAATATTTTTAAAATCGTTCATTATTGAGTTATAATTATTATTTTCACAATTTGTTGGCGTACCTTCATGCGGTTAATTAGATATTATAGCTGTTTTTAAGCCGCCAACAAATTGTGATGATATGGGGTTATGGTTAGCACCATTATTCGCTCTTATCATTCCGAATAAATTTTCCAGCGGATCCTGCTGTAGTCTCCGTGTTGCTAATGATTTAATTTTATGTTTTTGTTTTAATATTTCAAATATTTTAATTATTCCAGTGATGGTTCATATCCAACCGTCTTTGGAAGGTGGTGGACTGCGACATCCTACAAATTGTACGGATTCAAAAAATCTTTTCATTTCATTAAAACACGTTAGATGCGGTGATTTTTCCGTCATATTGGTAGCATGGGGTTTCCCTCTTCTTAAATCTGCAGTGTCGCTATTTACTGTATCAAATAATTTATCAACCTTTGCAACAACTTGTGCTGTTGTCATAGCTTCCATTGGTAGTTCTCCTGAAAATTGAAAAATAACATATTCATTTAAAAAACTAATAAATTTAAATAAGGAAAACAATTATAATAGTACCCTAAATTATAAGTGACATGGTCCTTTTATATCCCACAGAATAAAATCTATGCAAATCTTGTGTTTACTGGGAGTGTGTTTAATGAGTGCATATTTATGTAAAGAAACTATAAATTGTGTGACAAACGCGATTGTAACACAATTCTGAACCAGCCAGTTCTCAGTCTCATTTTTTATTATTTATTTAGCCAAAAAATATAAAATATTAATGTATTTACCTCCTGATGAGATATATTGGTAATATCTGTTAATATGTTTTGAGACATTCCTGCTATGGGCTTTAATCTATTATCAGGTTCCGAGACATTTTGTTGCTAAAAGAGAAAAAAACTTATGAGCTTTATTACATCACAATGCTACATTTAAAAATATTTTTTTCATTATAGTTTCTAGATATGTAATAATATAAAAATATATTATATACCTCAACATAATTAATAATATCTGGAATTGCAATCTACGAATATACTCGTTATTAATAAACTATTATACGTCAAGTCAAGCAGTTGTACTTCTATATATTTTATAAAACCAATGAAGTACGAATACTTTATTTTACAATTTTAATAAAATTTACTGAATTTTAAAAGGAGCATTACTAGCATACCTTACAACATTTAAGCTAAACGGCCTTCATCAGATTTGAGTCGGGTTGATTAAATTTAGATCGTTGAAACCAAAAAAGAAACTTTGAAACCTAATAAATAAAATAGAAATATACAATTATGCTATTTTACACTATTAAAAATACCAAAAAGAGCACTCAGATGTACAATAACATAAGACATCAACTGATTCCATAAACATGTATTAAGAAAACACAAGTAGGTACTGTTACTAAAAGGACTCTTGCACATGCATTATGAACGCGTATTTGTTTCTTAGCGTATACTGTGGATGATGATCTCAGCCACGGCTTGATTTAGATATTAATAACCTTGTTGAAGGCTACCATGATGTAGTAGCATAGCAAAGTTTGTAGGTCGTAAAATATTAGTTTTTCTGTTATAAAGAGGAAAGCTGACGATGTATGTATGTATGCAACGAATAGACTCCGACTCTTTTACCATTTGAATGCTACATTATCACAGAAATTACGTACAAACATAAACGATGTAGAAATCCCTAGCTTTTTCAATGTATCAAAAATGTCGGCTGGCGCCACCTACTTTGTTCAGTGCAATTACTCCACTTTAGTGCCCACTTCATTTTCAAAACCAATAATTTCTGAACAAAAAGATAATGGAGGTAAAGAAGTCTATTTTTTATCGTAGAAGCTAATGTCCCAAATTTTAATTAAGGTTTTTTAATGTATTAACAGCCAGTAACAGAATATATGGCTAGACTAATTAAACACACATACGCATAAAAATACATACATTTCGTTATGTATTTATTTGGTTTATTTGCTTATATTTTGTTTTTTATTTCTTTTGTCTAAAAATTCCTTAATCGCTTTTTGAATATATTCCGGTTCTCTTATTGGCATTCCGCGTGGATGTCGAGAATCTATGAGTTCTGATAATATACAATTCATGTAAAATTTTATTAATTTCTCTTCCATATTTTTTTTCCAGAATTCATCATCCTTGTAGATTATAGTAGTTTTTACATTTTCATTTTCATTTCCCCATTTTGCAAACAAACATTTTTTTTCTTCTGGTTATATGTAATTGTCCTTGTATTTGAAAATACCATTGGTGATCTTTATTCTCCGTTTCTTTTCCAAAACGTCTTTTTTTTGTCTATAGCATCCATTACGCCGTTTTTATAAGCTGATAATGGGCATTTAATTTCTATAATCGTATCATCTCCGCATAGTCCATCAGGCGTTGCACCCAAGATAGGTAAATGCTCGTCAATAAATAGGCCACAAGCTTTTATATCGAGGCCTTCTTGGATTTATAATTGATTTATGGCGACTTTTTCTATTTCCTTGCCATGTCTAATAGATGGCACGTTACTTATATCTATTTTGTACAACATATCTGATACTAACTTTTTACACCTCGTATGTGGGAGACGCTTTATAATTTTTCCAAAGTTTGATGCTGTAAGAATACTCCTACGAATTTCCAGCCACTCACTACTGCCGCTTTGAAGAACAGTGTTTCTCTCTATTAATTTTCTATCTGCCTCGCTCCTCTGAAGATCTTTTAGAAATTCTTTTTTAGACCTTTCATATATTTCGTCACTCATTTCGGGTTTCGCACAATTTTGTCCATAATTTTCGTCTGCAGACTGCTTAAAACCGATCCGCCTCCTCACTTTTTTGTGACTTTTATTCCAATTTCGGCTCTTTTGCCTACTTTTTTCTAATTGCCTTAGTTTCCCACCTGGTATTTTCTTAGTGAAGACCTTATAAACACAAGATATGCTGCTTGTACCATCATTAAACGAAGTGGCAGCAGCGCGACATCATGTTGCGTAAGATTTTTTCATAGAAAAATTATTCTTTTTCCACCTACAAACTTTGCTACTACACTATGGTATCCCTCGACAACGTTACTGTCTAAATCGTGTATTAAGCTTCGAGAGTGCTCTGCTACAGTATTAACTAAAAAACATATGCGTTTCCATAGGGTACCTGCAAAGAATCCTTTTGGTTCAATTTCTTGCACCTTTCCTTTTTTCTTACAAAAATATTCCTTACAGCCCGTATGGTTTCCAAATGCATGTTTATGACAAATGTTTATATCATCATACAGTAGATATACGTCCGAGTACTTTTTATGATATTTAATAGCTTTCGTAATTACAGATCTCATTGTCATTATTGATTTTTTGTTAATTAGTTTTCTGTGTCGAATATTATATTTCGTTTCGGCTTTCAAAGTCTGAAGTTTGTTGCAAAAATTTCTTAGAATATGATTTCGACATTCAATTTTTTCTACGGGACAGGGTACGGACGCGCCTCTAAAATTTTTGAGTATGTACTTACATCACCGTCTGAGATAAGTCGCTCGTAGATGAGACCGTGTGTTGAAACCGACTCTTTAAACCCTTCAACTATTATTGTACTTTCCATTCCAGTGGAGGGCCCTTCATAATTTTTATAACATAAACGGTTCTTCGGGGTTTCATTAATTTCTTTGGACCTGGAACGCTTACTAAAACAAGCGTCAGCCACCACATCAATGATGGGTAGGTCATATTTGTGTGCCCGACCCTCGGATATGGCAATTTCCCTTTCTTCTTTTGCAGCATTAGCCATAGTAATATTTGCCACTTTTTCCCACTGTGTGCTTAGTAAATCGTGGCTTTTGCTGTAAATACCTTTCGACAGATTGGGCAGATTTAGCGCAGCCAAAAATTCTTCGAGCTGGGCATAGCCACATCCAGTCGCGACATTTCCGGAAACGGCACACGAATTTAAATCTGGATAGTCGTCGCTGCAGTTGTCATTATCTATAAAAAAATTATGGTTGCACATTTTACATAAATAGGTGAATGTTGAACGCAACCCTTCTCTTTTCTCTCCGAAAAGTATAATAGAATTGCTGCATCCTAAAGGTCCATGAGAAGCGATTTGTAATATTTTTTTTGAAAATTGACTTATATCAATAATGCGCCGGCCTACTAAATGTTGGTTTTCTACTTCGTTTTCTTTCTCAGATGATATTTCGAACTGGAATTAAAAGTAAAAATAAATAATAGGTACCTGCCTTAATAATACCTACGAGGTACAAAATATATTACTAAAAAATATTGTTTATTGCGTATAGCTCCAAGGAATCTGATTGAATAAATTCATCTGGTATATCGCTTGATTCCACCAAACGTTCACTACCAACCCTCGAACTGAAAAAGACAAACGCATATACTGCAAATATCATATATTTTATAAATTAGAAGAAAACATTATATAAAGGTCTGTAAATACCTTGCTGAAGCAGCTTCTGTGGAAGTACCAACGCCTTCCATCTGAACAGGTTGTAATCTGCAGTAAAAACTTGTATCGCTAATACTTATTTTCTCAGGCCATGCATTAAATATTACTATTTATTTACTATTTAATTACTATTTAGTTTATTTAAAATTATATTTAATAATATATAATAAGCAATCATTGGTTTATTTTATTAATAGGTATAATAATTTATCATCATCATCATTCATTCTAGCTACCCAACCTTGGGGCGCTGCATTATTTATAGTGTAGCATTGTTCTGAACCATATGGCTGCCATCTAGGCGTGTTCTGCGTAACTAATGTAATCAATATGTAATACCGGTGTGGGCCGCGTGAGACCGCGTCGGTCGCTGCCGCGCGGTTGCGACGCGTGATTTGTGATCGAGGCGCTATATTTTTATTG
>LUGF01002214.1:21735-32048 GCA_001625245.1 Calycopis cecrops
TAAGTTCAATAACAGTTGTAGATGCTTCAATGTTCAACGATTCATACTTCAAGAGGACGTCAAAAATTTCTTTTTTTGTTTTTATTTTCAAATTGGATTGTAATTTTTGTAAAACATCTTTAATGTAGTCTGAAAATATAGCTAAGTAGTTCTTGCTCCTCAACATTTCTATTAGCTATAGTTTCTAGAGTTTGTTGGCGCGTTTCTTCTCTTTTCTGCAGAAAGGATAGGACCTCATCTTTATTTTGACGCGTCCGTTTTCTATTGGATCTTGGAAATACTGGGTTTGGAGCCGAAAATGTTCCTGGAGTTATTGGTTCATTGCTGATTGGTTGGTTGGTTTCATGTTCAACGATATTTCTAGTTTCTTCTGCTGATGATACAGAACTTAACTGCTCTAAATCTTGATCAGAAATTTGACTGTCTTGTGTAGAATCTGTATTTTCAATATTAGGTTCTGTTGAACGTTCATTTGGCACTGACTGTAGAAACGTAAGCAGGCGATCATAGGTTCCAAACTTAGATCTACGATTTTTAGGCGCTGCGGACCCAGTTCCAGACTTGTTTTTTCGTTTTTCGCGAAAATATGTGTCCTTTATATTTTTCCGTCTCTTTTTACAGTTATCATCTGCAATTAATAAAAATAACATGAAACTAAAATAACGTCTAAATTTCAGGTTCATCGCGACCGGAGAAAGTTTTGCGTCGCTGTCATTTGTATACCGAATATCGAAATCTTATATATCAAGAGTAAAAAGAGACGTTCCGAAAGTTTTAAAACAAAGGCTTATGCCAATAGCGATGCCACCTCCCACAAAAAATGATTTGAAAAGAATAGAAAAAGATTTTTGGGAAAAATGGAATATGCCAAACTGCATATCTAGCATAGATGGAAAACATATTCGCATCAGAGCTCCAAATAATAGTGGTACTCTTTATTTTAACTACAAGGACTATTTTTCTATTGTTATGTTGGCTTTAGTGGACGCTAATTATAAGTTTGTGGCTGTAGACGTTGGCTCATATGGCAAAGGCGACAGTAATATATTCAGAAAGTCGGCAATGGGAAAAAAAATCGCAAGCAATAACTTTAACATTCCGGAAGCAAAACCTCTCCCGCAATCAAATGTCAGTTTGCCACATTTTATAATAGGAGATGAGGCTTTTCCTCTCACCACATACATGATAAAACCGTTTTCGAGGAGAACCGGACTCGATCACCAAAAAGAGATTTTTAACTACAGATTGTGTCGTGCACGTCGCGTAGCGGAAAATGCCTTTGGACTGCTGAGTCAAGTATTCATAGTATTTTATACTCTTATAGCAGTTCTACCGAGTACCTGCACGGATTTTATTCAAGTTGCATGTTGTTTACACAATCTGTTAAGAGATGCGTATTTAGAAGAAAATAGCCGACCACATTACGTCCGCGATGAAAACGAGAATCCTACAGATAATATGAAACGTTTGATCGGTACTAGGGGACAAGCAAATGATGGCATACATATCAGAGAACAATTAAAACTGTATTTTAACTCAGAAGTTGGTCAAGTAGCCTGGCAACATAACTATTATTAAATAAAAATTATCTAAAAACTCACCTTTTTTATTTAACACCCTCCCAATTTCAACCCAAACTCTGTCCTTTTTTTTCGAATTTTTGTCCTCTTCAACACTTAAATCAAACAATAGTGGGTTTTGAGACACTAAACTTATAAGCAGCTCATCATCATCTTCGGTAAAAGGAGACTTTTACCGAAGATGATGATGAGCTGCTGATGCTGAGCTGATGATGATTTTCAAAGTAATTGCATAACATAACCTAAAAATTACCACATGCAGCCGAGCGACAGCACGACACTACGAGGTGAAGCGCGGCTCGGCCGCTCACGCCTTGCGACGGTAGCGCCGCGGCAGTGACGCCGCGTCAAGTATCGCCTTGTCGTTTACGCCGTCATGTATTTATATAGAATCTTGTACTATGGCTCTGTCGCGGCGATAATAACGCGGCGTTAGTGGCGTCGGTGTCGTTTGGGTCGGAAACGCACCTTAAAAGTAACATTTAAAAAACGTAGGTTTAGGTTTAGTTAGGTAAAATTATATATTTTATTTATAGTTCTTAAATAATAGCAATATATTTAACTATATATAAGAGGTTATCATAATTATTAAAAACAATATGCCATTAAAATTAAATTAGTTAAGTGCCTACTAACGTGATGTTTTTTTATTTTCAATTTAATTTATTTTTCTCCAAATCCGGGTATATTTAATGCTTTTTCTAAATTATAATATGCACTTTGTTTTAATTGCTTGTTTTTTTAAAGTGGCGACTTAATGTTCCACAAACATTCATTTTCCAAATATTTGGAGACAAATTTAATTGTTGTCTCTTCACTCCAGCGAGACGCCATTTTTACACACTTATAATTACTTATAATTAAAGAGTAGGTTTAATATTAATAAATAATAGGGGAATAATAAATAAGAAAAACAAACTATGGATACTTTGACACACAGAGCAAAGTAATTTAAACTAAAAACTGACAGCTCAACTCGACCTTCGGACTCGTCACTCGACTAAATTGACGTGTTCGGACCTATCGAGTGAGCGCGGAAGCATGGTGGGGGGTGCTCGCCCGAAAAAATAGAGTGAAATCTATCGACTTGACTAAATTACTTGACTAATTACTCGACTAAATTTTTGGTGTTCAGACACGTTTAGTTACTAAATTATTCGCTACTGGACTAAACTACTCGTCCAATGCGAACAAGGCTTTAGTTGCTATAATTATAAAAAACGGTTCTAATATTTGCAAAGGCCTGACTTAGCGATTTTTTTAACGAACAAAGTTAAATTAAACGTGTTTTCGGTCTGATAATTATACTTTAGATATGTTCAAAATTCTCTCTCTCATTATTAACTCATTATAAAATTAATGTTACAAAAATGTGAAAAAGCCCCTTAATAAACGTAAATCCGAATGGAATGTTTCCAAAACATTATTGGTGCGATGGCGAAGCCCAAAGACGCTGATATTATCATGAGGCTTTTTAGTAACCGTTCAACATATGCCATAAATTTTGGCATTTCCAAATTAATGCTATCATACTCTGATTTAATGTATTGCCACCCTATTAAAATTAATTCTTTTGGTAGAAGTGGTAAAGTTGCACAGGTCCTACAATTCCTCTTTCATCTCTGCGCTTGTGTTCAAATTTTTTCCCCATACGCCACATTTTACGATTCCAATGGTAATAGTAACCTTTTATGTTTGTGTTTGGATATACTTTTAGTATAGCGTTCCACAGGGAAATCTGAGATTTCCCTGTGTACTACATCAATTTCTAGTTCTGGTAATTGTGATTTTATCATTTGAAAAACTATATCATAGCTAATCTGTTTTTTACTCGGCATCAGAGCATAAATTAAAGGCCTTGTGTTAACTGAAATTTCAGTGCTGCCGAAATCGCCGTGTATGCTCAAAAACTGATAAAATGGTTTGGGGCAACCGTAAAAAGTAGCATCAACAAAAAATTCTTTTGTTTTCATAATTAATGGCCTCGATTCTTTCGAACAAAATAATATAATGCATGTTTTTCCATCATTATATTCGCCTAATATAAAATCATTAAATTTTATAGGCACTTCAACCTTCTTTAAATATTTAAAAAAAGTTTTTTTATACCTAATGCTCTATTTCTGACGTTATAAAGTCCACTTTTTAGCCCAAAAACCGAGGTATTTCTGTTACAAAATTTTGACCTTGTTGTGTTTCAAAGACTTTTGAGGCAGAAGCCCCAATTCTACACTACTGATTTGTATTGGTTAGTCCTGGTTTCCGACAACGGTCTGACTATATCTAAGAAAAGTTTTTCGTTTGGTCGAGTAGCGACAGAATTAATAATCATGGGTGCCTTATTACAGCTGCGCAAGCGCAAGTGGTATATGTGTATTTTTATGTTTGTGTTATGAAGTAAGAAAAAAAGAATATTATAACTTTGTAAACTCAGATACAGCGAACTCCTTTTCATCTTCATACCAAGTTGAAATCATATCTCTATAGAGTCGTAACGTATATATCCTTGTAAGCAATTTCGTCGTAATGGTGATCGCGTAGATATGGATGTGTGAATATGTGTTTCTCGATTATTGTGTTTTGAAACGTTAATAACTCGTTCCGTGATCCGTATATCTGGAGACTCTTCACTAAATTTAGACAAATCTAAGATTTCAGAGCAATAAGGGAGAGTCGTCAAGGTCGATCTCGGATGGGTAGGTAATCAGCTTACATTTGGTTTTAAGAAGTGACACATTATGCTTTTCAATCACAGTGTTCTAAGATACATTCGGTTGTTGGCTTATTTTTAAATATTTTTCGTATGTCTCGGACGTATCATTACCGATAGCTAAGATTAGGTTACGGGTATGGTTTCTCTTCGAGAGTTCTCGAATCAAGAATTCCCGGAAAATTTTGACTTACTCGAGACAAGAAAAAAAGTGGTCGAGAAATCGAGTTTGGAGAATGGCAAAATTGTATGGAGCGTGCTTATTTTTAGAGCAAAAACGGGAAGGTAAGGTAAAATAAGAAATATTGGTACCAACATGTATTTATTACTTAATAATACAACACAGTACATACTTATTACATTATCCTGATTACAATAATGATACATATTATACTATGTTTTATAAGGAGGTCCAGAGTTTATTAGTGCTTACTCGTGTTCTATAATAGCACTGAATTACTCTGCTGGTAACCGTATGTCTTCGGTTCGGCTTCTTGCCCAACCAAGGTACCAGACTACGCACATAACGTGTGCGCAGCAACCGACCGCGCGCCTTCCACTCAAACACGAACAATAATAATGAGCTATCGCTTCTCGTCCATTCCTTTGACGGTCAATGACGATATAAGAATAATTAACCCTGGACCTCACGTGTCTAGATTGGATTCAGACTCGCAGGAACGAAACGTCTTTCTCTTCAATATACTCGCTAAGTCCCCTTATTTGTTGCTCTCGGTACACCTCAATGTTATGCAACCCCTGTACAAGATGCTCAGCGTAATAACTACGGGGTAGCTTGATGTGGCATGTGCCAAGAGCAAACAAAATAAGGACTTCTTCTGTGAGATTTGGAAAATCTTCAAACATAGGCTGATCACCAGTCATACTCACGAACGTTGCTCTTTGTCTATTTATGTTATTGCGAGTAATCCGCCAGGTGATTTGGTCGATTTAAGCGGTCATTTACAATATCTACAAATGTGGCTGCATGCACACTGTTCCGGATAGGCTACTGGAAAGCATTCATTAATGCTGCTGCTATTTTGAAATCCTCAAACATAAGGCTTAAAGCCCGATTAAAATAATCCTGCCGGAACAACTTAAAACCACACTTAAATCTACGGTTTATTACTTCTACCACCCAGTGGCATATGGTGACCAGTCTAGACCTATTTGCTTGTTCGGTTGTGAGCTGATCGGCACAGTAATCTTTAGTTTTTATCTTTCTTCCTCATCATACACCATTCTTTGTAAGAAAGAGGCACCAGAGTCGGTAGCTGCGAATGGCCTACAGACATCTAATATATAGCCATCACAGCTCACAATTAAAAATGGCTTTAAAAGATTTGAAAACTTATGTAGACTATATGTTTCTCTTTGGAAAGAGTAATTGAAGCTTTTTTGGATGTAGACGTATGTTCCGTCCATTATTACAATTGCTTTTCTATCTTCGATAGATGAGTTTATTTTTTTTAACATCATCATTATAGCATTGATACATAACTAATTCTTGTAAAATATTAACGCTAGAAGCTATGTCATAATAATATTCACTTACACTATTCCAAGGGGCTACATAAATCAATGAATTCATACCTAATCTACGCTGATATAAAAGTAATTCTCTGTATGTCATATCTACGAATTCCTGCTGCATACCGGCCATTACAGTTTTTAGTATTTGCTTGTTCTTAGGCACATACTTGTAAGGTCCTTTGTACCAATGACCGGTATATAGGATATTTTTAATAGGACATATTACAAACCCCTTTAGCCACTCTTCCAACCGGTTTGATTTCTTCTTTCGGTTTTGACTCCCTTGACTTTCATAATATCTTTCGTTATCTGTTTTCTTAGTTTTATTATCAACTTGTATGCAAGGGAGTCCTCGGAAGAGTTCACCATTAGTGATGAGAAATTCCGCTTCGTCCAGTATTGATTTTTGGGTAATTTGCAACAATCTTTGAAAGGGTAAAGTTCTAACTTCATTACCATGCAGCCACGCTCGCCCGGCGATGTTAATGAGATGAAGCCGTCGTCGTCCCTTACCAAGATAGACGATGAGATTCTTCCAGTACTCTGGACCAAGGAATGTGCTCGCATTAGATTTGCGACCATAGAGGCGTAGCCCTCTTCGGTCTCTTGGTCCGAGTTGCTGTCTTCGTCGCTTGTTACTATATTGGTACTCTTCTTCTTCTTCGACGATGACGACTTCAGGTGAATGTCGGGCTCCGATTCTTCCTCCACTGCTGTCTGCTGTTTCGTGAACATCTGACCGGGCTGATATTCTTCGTCGCTTTGTTGCTCCTCTTCGAAGTCGATCTTCCGCTTCCTGCACGGTGACTTCTCCTTCTGGAACTTTACAACTTTTGGTTTCAAGCCAGTCTTCGCTCTCCTCGCCGCAGTCTTTTGTGAGATATTCTCGGAATCTTTGGATGGACACGCATCTACATGTTGATCCGGAGTACGAGCAATCATGGATGACGTGCATGTGCTCTTCGTGGGATGCGATAATAAAGATGCCGTGTCCATTTCCTCCAATTCGGTCTTTCTCTGTTCGTAGTCTATAATTGTATCCGAGTAAAGGTTGAACTATTCCTCGTTCAAACCTTCGTCCCATTCCATCGCTTGGCATTTCCCATATGTCATGGAGAATCCGTCGTTTTACGACCAGGTTTCGAAAACTGCGAAACCACAGTTCGTCAAACTCAATTTGTTCTCTTTTAGATATGCTATAAACCCTTTCATTATTCTTGCTAGTCCCTGGCCGACTTGAAACAACTTCATCTTTTTCTTCGCTAGACTCTGTTTTTGAATATTTTGAAGCCATCTCCTCATTATCGGAATTGTTACATCGCTTTGCCATGAATTCTCTAACCATATAATAAATAATAAATAAATTCTTTATTTTCTCTCATAAACTACATCCTAGTTTAGTTTTCCATAGATCACTTAGTATTATTAGTAACTGTTTTTAATACTTTTGGTAAGAGGTAGTGCCACACTGCATGCTTGCATGCAGTCGAATTGGGCCGGCACGACCGGGGAGGTACCTCTCGCTTACACGAAACTGGCGTAAAGTGACAGCTGTGCTGTCGCGTTTCGTGCGGTGTGTAAGTAGCCGGTGGCCCATGGAGGTGGGAGGAGAAAGGAGGCAGCGCATCTGTATAGCCTCTATGTGGATGTTTGTGGGCGTCGGTAGTCATGAAAATGGCTCCGGCTGCTCGTTTGCCCTCCTAAATCATGAAAAAAAAAAAAATCTTTTATCCTAGTAAGAGACTGGGGTCCATACTAGATCAAAGATCTGTGTCACAGATCCCCAGGCTCCCACCCTCTTATAGTTTGACAGTAAATTAAAGTTAAACTAAGCTCTGTGTTTTATGAGAAAATTCAAATTTAGTAACATTTAGTGTATACTAATATTAATACTAGTTAATGTGTGCGTGCGTGCGAGTGTGTGAAATTATATAAAATAATGATGTTATATAAATAAGAACACAAAATGCATAAATAAGCAGAAACAAAAAATGAAGATTAACTACCAAATTCTGAAATTAAAATAACAGTTAATTAAATTCAATTATGAAAATCAAAATAATAATTATTAAGCCTGTAATGAATTAATATTAGAAGTTGTAAATAATAATATTGATGACAATAATAAAATGAAATAAATACTCAGTTCTGCATTTAAAATATCCTTGTTAATTTTAAGTTTCTGGACAGCCTGTACATGTGCGGGCAACAAAGGCGCATCGTGGATGCATGTGAATATCAGTCCGCGATGGTCAGCCAGTACGACATCGAGCACCGCTGAGTACGGATGTTGTGTGGGAAATCGCGCAAAAATGTGATCGATGCACGATTTAGTGACAATATTTTTTTTATTTTCGATTCTAGTGTACTGTGATATTCCACACAACAATCCGTGCTCACACACGATTTCTAAATATGAATTTCTGTATGATGAATTTTGTTTAAGGTCAATGTTTATATCACCTATGAGAAGAAGGTTTTGGTGTATTGTGAATTTAGATAAACAATCGCTTAGCTGCTTCACAAATACTTTTTTATTAGTAGATGGTGGTCTATAATACTGCACAGACAGCTAAATCGTGATTTGAATCTAGTTTTAGCGTTCCTGTTAGACTTTCAAACATTTTGTTTGTGTGTTGAATTATTGTAAATTTAATATGATTTCTTACGTAAATAATTATTCCTCCGCCTTTTTTGTTTGTGCGTAGATGTGAGTGCAGGCTATAGCCCGGTAGGTTGAATAAGTGAGTTACATCATTTGATATGCCTACCTCAGTTAACACAATGATATCCAGGGGAAACTTACAACTCTTAATGGTTTGTTCTAATTTATTAAAGTTTTTTATAAGCGATCTAATGTTCAAATGCAGACATTATATACTTATATGACTTTTTGATGGTAACTGTTCATTAGTAGAAGTACAATTTCGTATCATATATCAATTTCGTCGTAACAATTTATGTACATCTGTTTCAGTAAATATCTGAAAATCTTTATACTCGCTTTGACGTTTACTACTTAATTTGAAAAAGTTGTATATTGCCCTTGCCAACTTTTCACATTTTTGGGGCAAATTCTTGCTAGCATCGCTAGCGCACCTATGCAACGTGGCACACGCATTTTATTACTATAAAGCCGGGACAGCGTTGACGAAATCTGGAGGACACTGAGTTATTGCAACCCATCATGGTGTTGCACCCGTCAGAGGCAAAGCCAATAATATTTTCTAACGGAATTTCATATTTTTGAAAAGATTTTATGACTATGTTAAATATGTGTTCTGCGTTAGCTGAGTAATCTTCAGCACTGCTGTCAAATAACTGTAGTCAAATAATAAGTCCCAAAAACGAAAAACTATTCTGCCTGAAACTGGGTCATAGTACCTGATAACCACGTACACAGTTTTAACCACTGCGATCTCTGTGCTTTCGTCAATCAGAACTGAATACTTTGATTGTTTCAAGTCTGGACACAATATTTCTTTTTCAATCTTTCCAATTACGTTGTTTATAACAGCTTGTGCTTTTGTACGCTTAAGTTTTAAATTTTTAGCTATGTCCGAATCAGTGAAAGTATTGAATAAAAGGTCGCACAAATGATCCGCCACTCGATGGGATAAATTGTGTTCGGCCATAAAGGCAGCCAGCCTTATCTCTGCTCTTTTATGTTTATCGCCGACGAGTGCATTTTTAAACATACTGTCTATAGGACGAACACCTGAACGCAAGGTCTTAAGTTTTTGTAAATGTTTTACTGCTTCAGAATGTCTTTTTATAATGGTAAGTTCTGCAGTCATTGGCACATCGCACACCGAACACAAAGCTGTATATTGATCCTTAGGATGTTTTTGAAGCCACGAGGAAAAGTTTTTATTTGTTAGCCACATATCTTTAAATTTTTGTACATACTTATTTACGTTTTTGTCCAAATTTCGTAATTTTGGAGGTCGATGCTTCTTTATCCGTCGCATAATTATCAGTATCGCTATCACTCATTATAGATCACGTTCTGCTCGACTATAAACTTTTATTTCTTCGGAGCTTTGTTTACTTCAAAATCACCGACGATGATAGAGATCTATACGAATACGACTTAAGAATCAAACAAAATTACGAGACACGATTATTATTAAGCGAACAATTTATAAATAACATCGTACCTTTTTAATTTTGTCGTATATACAATCGTAGAAGTCTAGGGATTTCCCCAGTAATGTCTACGGCAGAAATAGTGTTGCTACTTTACGATTTCTTGATTACGTTTTTTAAAGAAAGAAAGATTCATTTATTTGTGATACACAAAACATTACCCACATTAACAACTAGTTTACAAGTTATTTTTATTTACTAAAGGTGTCACAAATTGGTCCCAGCACTGATCTTCCATTGGAGCCATTTGGTGAGATCACGAAGCACTTACACATTAAAATAACAAAACAAATATAAAAGTCACATACACAAACATATACGATACACAAAATTCACAA
>LUGF01002214.1:41541-56941 GCA_001625245.1 Calycopis cecrops
TTTTCAGGAAAGAAAAAAATCAAAACCGCCCGTTTTTTTTGCAAAAGAGTGTACTTGGCTTCTCTTTTTTTCAATTCAACTTTTAAACTATCGAAGCTTTCCTGGCAAACCTCAATGGGCCTATTTATTGTGGAGGCGATTGCTTCCCAGTCTTTGGCATTTTCTTCTAAGGCACTTATAAAAGCTTGTTTTTGATCAGGATCTGTAACATAAATAGACATCTGTGTTATAAATAGCAAATATCAGCGGTACTACGGTTAATAAAAGACATTACTGAGCAGTATATACAAAGGTATGGTAGTCTGTGTCCAGAAAAATAAGTTCATCATGTTACTAACCTCTCAACAACATTTTCGATTCTGAATGATTTTTTTTTAATTTGCTTTTGATATTTCTATACTTCTATACTCAAAAGGTTTTCGGCACTTCTTGAAACACCTTTTGTGTTGGCATTAAAAACATGAGCGATTTTGACCCAGGCATTTTGCTTTTCAGCCTGTTTGATGTGGTCGGTCTCTTTGCACCCGATAATATGGGTGTATGGTTCCATCGCTGCAACCAGCAATAGCTGTTCTTCTTTTGTAAAATTAGGCCCCGGGCCCTAGAAGAAACACTTTTGTTTGCCATGGTAATTATCACTGAACTCAACTAAAACAATTATTATCAATAAAAATTACCACGAGAAATCACGAAAACACTTCACAAATCACAACAAACAACACAATTTATGTGACTTGATAGCTCGGTCAACTTGATGTGACAGTTGAACGCTCGTCGGTTCATTTCACCCATTTTTAGGGTTCCGTATCTCAAAGAGAAAAAACGGAACCCTTATAGGATCGCTTTGTTGTCCGTCTGTACGTCTGTCAAGACCTTTTTCTCTAAAACGCTTGAAGGGATTAAGCTGAAATCTTTGTCAAATACGGAGGTCAGTTACGTCTTGAGGCCTTGAAAAAATCACACTTCTAAGTTAACGCAATAAAAAGTTATAGCCATTTATGCACAAATTTTGTATGAAAACGCACTTTTTAGAAAACCTATAGGGTACTTCCCGTTGAGCTAGAATTCTGAAATTTGGCAAGAAGTAAGACCTTACAGTATACATATAGGAATAAATCTAAAAATTGGTAAATAAAATTTATATCACTGGAAAAACCATTACCAACTTATGCATGTAGTTCTTTTCATACTAAATGTATGCAAGCACCCGCATATATAAGTTTGTCGCAAGGAAGTGTAGTTTTCTCAACATCTATTACTTTTGCTCATACCTCCCGTTCCTACGGAACCCTCGGTGTGCGAGTATGACTCGCACTTGGCCGGTTTTTTTTTTTAAAGAAATGCAACCATTTTGCTCTAAGTCAATTGTACAACACACGAAAACGTAAAAAGGAACGCAAGAAACTGCTTTACCGACTCCCTAACTACTATTAGTTAAATTACCATCCAAACTGACGTCAGCAAGACCTTTTTAATTGTATTTAGGCTAAAGATATTTAGCAAGATAAACGCATTTAACTAAATTCTGTTTAAACCAAATGTTGCGCAAACCGCCCTTAGACTTTGTTGATGTGTGTATAAAATAACTTTAAGTGCAGGATATTGCTAGGTTTTAGGGTTCCGTAGTTTTAAATTTTCACGTGACGACAGTATTACCTTTATGTAACGTAGTTAAAAGGAAAACTATTACATATAAGTTAGCTTATAACTTTAAGCGTGATAAGTCGACTATTGCATTTTTACTCGAAACCTACGGAAACCTAATCCTACGCAGTGGCGCATGGCTCGACACGCACTTGACCGGTTTTTTTTTTATTAGTTATAATATCACTTTCTTTTTTTGTCTTGTAAAGGTCTCACCATATAGTCAGGGTAACAATAAAATATACGGCTTGGCAAAAGAAGCGAGAGAGTTGCACATAAAATATTTAAAAGAAGAACATAAAAAAAATGGACATTATGGAAATAGAACATAATCTGCGAAAAAAAAATATTAGAAAAAGAACTATATTATTGGGAAAGAAAAAATACCAATATCATTAAAGAAAATTATTAATAAAAATGTCACGTGTAATGTTTGCTGTATTATTCAATTCCTCAACTTCCTCATTATTAATATTGTCAAGGATCACATCTTCATCATCTTCATAATTAAAGTCATTCCATTTGATAGCCAAATTATGCAATACTGCGCATGCTGTAATTGTTGTTTTAATAGTTTCATATGAACCACGCATTACTTCTAACAATATTCGAAATTTGCTTTTCCGTACTCTTAAACACCGTTCCACTAAATTTCTTGTTGTTGTAGCGGTGTTCGGCTTCAGTTTGAGGGCGCAAAATTGGCGTGAGCAAGTATGAAGTTGCAGGATATCCACTGTCTCCTAGTAGCTTTCCTCTAAATTCACCTGCTTCAAACCTCCTTCTTTACTCCCTCTCTCTAAAAATGCGGGCGTCATGAGTGCTACCTCTCCAACGACGCACCACATCTTTGATAGATAAATCAGGGCCACATACAACCTGTGTATTAATAGAATAGTGTCCCTTTCTATTTGCAAAATATTGCCCAGTTTCACCACCTACTTTTCTTATTTTTACATGGGTGCAGTCAATAGTCCCGATAACTTGAGGAAATCCACATACAGCGGCGAATTCTCGTTGAACATGACTCTGTTCAGTGAGTGTAGTAGGCATTTTTATATACTCTGCACTTTTTCTAGCTAAAGCATGAGCTCGCTTACACAAGCGTGACATGGTGGGCTGACTTATACCATGAAAGTCGCTACAATCATCTTGAACCTGTAAAAATGTAAAAATCAGTATAAGTGGATACAAAATTTTACTTTATAGCAATTGTAGAAATGTTCAGGTAGGTAATGCTCATGACTACCGACGCCCATAGGCATTTTGACTATACAGATGCGCTGCCCCCCTTTCTCCTCCCACCTCTATGGGCCACCGGATACTTACACACCGCACGAAACGCGACAGCAATGTCGCCCCATTGTCTAATCACAGCCATCACTTGAATATGGATGGGTATACCGCCGCCTCTCGGGTCCACGACAATGTCTTCCTTAATTAAATTTATTATTTTTAACATATTTCCTTTGGAATATCTGTATTTTTGTCTAAATTCTTCGTCGCTATAAATAACCATCGGATCTATTCTTGGTTTATATACTTTTGTATCAGAGCGCCTGAATTTTTCCAAATACAAAAGGTCACGTTCTAAATTGTTTAAATCGTCACCGAAATCAAATAAATCCATTATAGGTATCAATTTTGGATCAAAAATAATAATATTACTACTGCCGGTAGCCTTTTGATGAAGGATTTCACTGCTTCTTTAATTTTGTTGGGTGTTTTGTTGGGGGGAATGCATTTTCCTCTTCCATCTTCTTTCGACATACCTTGTTCCTGTGTTGTCAAAGTATAATAAATGTATCTTTGAGTGACATCGAGAGTATTCATAAGGAACTTCAAACAAACTTGTCGCCGACCCTCTCCATCATTATTAAAATAAAAGTATGTATTATTCCTGTAATTGTCTTTAGATCTCTTCCTTTTTATAGATTGCCTAGAAGACATAGATATTATCCACTGTTTTTTTCTATCCGTAGATAATCCCCAAAAATGTTCAAATATGGCACTCCTTTTATCTGGTGTTATTTCTTGACACTTGTAGGGACAACTTTTTTCAACGCAAGGATTCGGTTTCATATTCCTTTCTCTAGCAATAGAACCATCTGTCTTACATACAACATATTGAGCGCCCTTTATTCTAGATTCCTTTCGTACCCTTTTTTATTTGTTTTTTTTTTCATTTTTACTCCTGCTTCTCCTACTTTTACACCTTTTATGATTTTTTTATTTTTCTTTCTTGATCCTTCATCATCACCTTTATCGCTTGACGAATCGTCTGTTCCTTTCCAGGACGTTGAGTCCCAGGTAAAATCTTCATTATCGCTTATAAAGTCAACGTACCTTTTTTTTATTAAAACCCGCTTGTTTTTCTTTCGTATTGGGTGATCATCCGTAGTCGGGTTTGGTTGACTATCATCATCAGCTTTATCGTCTTCTAACGATTTTCTCAACAAATCCATATCTTTTTGTGGTATGATATCAGTGATAGTTGGTTGAAGGCTATCGTTGCTAACAGTTCTTTCTATTTCTGTTACTTCAAATTTGTCTATTTCTTTTGAATACTGAAATAAAATTTAACCCTTCTTTGCATGATTTTTTCTATTTTTTTAATAAATCAGATTGATGTAATTAATGCTCTAGTTTAAAGAAAAAATTAAAAAAAAAAATCCTTGTATAAATAGGAATTTGAATTATTTAAAAAACAATATGATGGAATTTACATCATTATGCATTGTTACATATATAGCTCAGTACTAAATAAATCAAAAGATATTGTTTACTTATTCGCCTTTATTGTATATGATAATTTAAAAAACAATTATTATTTTTATTCAAGCACAAATTAACTCCACATTTATTACACGAAATTGTGGAATGGCCTTTACATTTGGGAAATTTGTACCGAAGTGACTCGCCTACTTTTGGCCAATGTTCAGCACCATCTTTTCTTATGTCGTTTGGAGGTGGTGGAGCTGGAGAACCTTTTCTTTTTTGGATTGTAATTCTAGGGCGGCCCTCTTTTAGCTTCTTTGGTGGTTCCTTTGTTGCATATCACAAATGCCAATTCATTCCTGAATTGTGGCCCATCGTAAACAGACTCTTTTTAGGTTCTCCCCTTTCTTCAGCATTTTTTTATAAACAATCCACGAGTTTATAATAGCAAGATCAAACAGATGAAAAAATACGTAAATACCACTTTTTAGATCTAATTTTTATATGATTTCTGCCCAAAAAACTATCCGTGAGGTCTACTCCTCCCATATGTTTATTGTATTCTTGGACAATAAACAGGCAAGCAATTTTTTTTTTTGCCTTGTCAAATCTATTGACTTTAGTTACAGGCAATGATCCAGCATAAGAAGATAACAGGATTACTATCTTATTATCTTGCCAAACCACACAACTCAAATCTATACCATCATGCATAGACACTTTTCCTCTGGGCACATATTTTTTCATGAAATTTTTCTTTTCTGGTAGTTTATTATTAGGTATCCTCTTTTGTTGCACAGTTCCCACTGTGTGAATTCCTTCTTTAGCTGAATAAAATACTAATGGCAAAGAGGTATAAAAATTATCAAAATATATGATTTGGTTTTGCCTTCTTGGCACTCCCCGAAGCAAACGCACTAGAACATTTCCTATTGCATCAAGATCTGGTTCATCTGGGAGTTTCTCTGAATTCTCTTGTCCAAAATATACTTCAAACTTGTGGGCATACCCCATCAAATCACAAAGAACATATAATTTGAAGCCCCATTTATGGGGCTTTAAATTATGCAAATTTCTATCACCTCTTCCCGAGTAATATGATCAAGCCCCAAATGTAAGGGGACAAAGTCATTATGAAGACATATCCTAACCAGCTTGATTTTTCTCATGATTGCAAATCTCGATTTATTGAACACAGTACTAATTCGTTCATTGGGCTCACCTGTTCTTATTTTGCATAAGTAAACACCTAAATCTTCTTTTAGTGATCGAGAACGTTCTCTCAGAGTTGGTACTTGTTCAGAAAGATTATTGAACTGGTTGTGATTAAGACCAGTCCAAAAATGTAGATCTTCTGCGAATATTTCATTTATATTTTCGAAATCCAACGTATTACGCTGTTTTAACGCCGTTGTATACATACGAATCATCTCTTGAACATTGTCAGAACTAAAATCTGTTTGTCGCTGCGTGATGTTACGAGGAATATCTTCCAAAGGCGTATTCATTAGATGATTTTGACAAATCCGAGCTAGTTCCGGTATGTGTAGTTGGTAGTAACTGAGAAGGAAAACTTTTATTGAATTTGGTACGCGACAGAGCTCTCGGTCGTTGCATTGTCATGCGTTGCATTGACATGCATGTTGTCCATCATGCAACGCCTTGACGTGTTCGCTGTCCGCGCAATGCCTGGGAGCTCGAATGAAGCTCGAGGAGCAGGTGGGGGCGTTGGTTCACGTTGTACAACGCGATTAATCCTACACCAACATGCGTGACAGATAGCCCTGGATCCATCAAAAGCAACCTGCAACAAGTAAAGATTTTAATCTTATTTTTAGTCTTAAGGTCCCTTTTAAAATAAGTCGACGATAACCGGCACGTCTGATAGCAGTAGGTAAAGTGTTCCAAAGCGAAATAGATTTAACAGTGAAAGAAGAATTATAATATTTAGTATGGTGGACAGGCATTTCAAGAAGGAGATTAGCTGCGGATCGTAACTCCTTACAGTCGTCATGGCGAAACACAAACTTTTCTTTTAAATATGAAGGTGTTTTAGGATCAAATAAAATCGAGTACAATAAAGAGAGAAATCTAAATTTACGGCGTAAACGTATAGGCAACCATTTCAGTTGAGATCTATATTCGGATATATGCTCATACTTACGCACGCCATAAATAAATCTAATGGATAAATTTTGAAGCCGCTTTAGTTTGTTGAGCTGTTCTTCGGTTAAGGTAACATAGCAACTATCGGCATAATCTATTATAGACAAAAGTAACGATTCCGCTATTGAAATTTTAGTAGGTACAGGTAGCAAGTTGCAAAGGCGCCTTATGGAGTGCCAAGCTGCAAACACCTTCCTACTAACCTCTTTTATGTGGTGCGTTCACGATAAATTTTCGTCTAAATAAACACCAAGATTTTTTACACTTTTACTGTATGGAATAATTATTCCGTCAATAATTACCGACGGAAGGTTAACCCAATCCACTCTCGAGACCAGCCCAGGACTACCTATAATTATGCATTGAGTTTTGCCAGGGTTAATGTGGAGACCATGAGAAATACTCCATTTACATATAGTTTCCAAATCCTTATTAATAGTGTGTTAATGGCAATGGGCAAGTTCTCCTAAGTAGACTGAGTATTAATTTGTAAGTGAAAATTTTCTGCGTACAAGTGAAAGTGTGATGAAATAGATTCTAATATATTGTTAGTAAAAATAGAAAATAGAAGTGGAGACAAGACACCCACTTGTGGAACGCCTGCAGTAATAGAGGACCAACTCGAAAAATTATCTACAATTTTGACTCTCTGTCGACGTCCGACCAGGTAACTAGAGAACCACTCAACCAATGATGTAGATAGGTTAAGTGTCCGCAACATAGCTATTAGAATATCGTGATCTATTGTGCTAAACGCATTGCTAAAGTCTAATAGCGTGAGTACAGTAAGGTGCTTAGTGTCCATACCTGCCCGAATGTCATCGGTGATTTTGATTAAGGCAGTAGTGGTACTATGTCCAGAACGGAAACCAGATTGAAATGAACTAATGATGTTGTTCTTGGTTACATAATTAGTGAGCTGATAGTGGACAAGACGTTCAAATACTTTGGATAAAAAGGGTAAAACGGATATGGGACGATAATCCGAAACTAATTTCGGTTTAGAAGACTTGGGTAATGGGACGATATAAGCGGACTTCCAAGTACTTGGAAATTCGCCAGAGTTAATAGAAAAATTAAAGATATAAGCAAGTACAGGAGCCAGAGTGTCAAGTATAAGAATAATCATTTTCCGGCTTATCTTGTCCTCACCAACAGCATTCGACGATATCGACTTAATTTGTCTCTTAACCTCGTCCTCAGTGAAAGTGCTAAGGGTTAACGGACCAAAGTCGGGAGTTTGATGGGCAGAAATGGAATTGAGGGTCAACGACTTAAGAATCGGATTCATGGGGGCGACAGACGAAGAAAAATGTTGTATAAGTAACTCTTTATCAATTAAGCAAGAGTCATTGGAATCCACACTTTTTCCAATGCCAAGAGTTCTAAGAAATTTCCAGACTGTAAATGGGTCCCCACTCTCAACGGACTTGTGAATGTGACGACGCTGAGCGTCTCTACACATTCGGTTGCACAGATTCCTGACTTTAATGTACTTATCGCGGTGTTCTGGAGAATTACTTTTCTTAAACTTCGCTTTGGATGAATGTTTTTGATAGATTAGGATCTTTAAGTCCTCACTCAGCCAAGGAGCTGGAAGGTGCTTAATTCGTACCGGTTTCACAGGTGCATGCTTATCATAAAAATTAATAAGAAAAAGGAATTTAATAGTTTTATTTTATCATCGATATTGTCAGCAGCACCTATAAGGGACCAATCAACATTTTGAGCATCCATTTTCAGTGCATCCATATCTATCGCAGAAAAGTTACGCCTCATTAATACTTTGCCTTTATTTTCATGTGGACGAAGGTTATAAGAAACATAAAGTAGGTCGTGATATGAAAACCCTTCCGCTGAACATTGTCCATGTGTAGCAATATAATTAGCGGAAGACACGAATATCAAGTCCAGCAACGATGGGAGGCAACCAGGAAAATAATGAGTGGGCTTTAAAGGCAACATATGTAAGTTACATACTTCTACAATAGAAGCAAGTTTATTGGATCTATTATCACCCCTGAGCATACACGTGTTAAAATCTCCCAATAAAATAGTGTGAGAGTAATTGGATGTATACTCTTCAAGTATACACTCAAAAGATGAAAAATAGTCCATATGAAGTGAGGGACAATAAAAAACCCCGAGGAGAACCTTATTACCAGATAACTGAACCTCAATAAGTAAGTATTCGGGAGAATCAGCAGGTGGTGGTTGCGAGGATGTATTTACGACAGTATAAGGAATGTCACTTCGAAGGTAGATAGCCACACCACCACCTCCCTTGCCAATGCGATCATTTCTAATTAATTTAAATCCAGGCAAACTGTAACAAGTAGATGGTAAGTGAGGTTTGAGCCAAGTTTCCGAAACAAGAATAGCGTCTATGTTAACAGAACCGAAAGAAGAAAGCATGTCAGGATAGTGAGCTGGTATACTTTGAACATTAATGTGGACTGCATTAAACTTTTTTACATTAGAAAACACAGATTCAAGATTAGCCTTAAGTGGTAAATATGTGGGCACTTAAAAAACTGTCTTCACAACTATTAGATGAAGCCGAGAATCATACTGCTCATGGAGTAAATCCATCGCTTAGTAATTATATAACAAAATATAATAAATAAAATAAAATATACAGGGTTACAGGGAAAGTAGTACTGAATATTAAAGGACGTTATTTTTCAGGTCATTTCTGATGGATTTGATCATATCATATGGTGTCCGAAACTTAACCCTTGTGGAGATATTTAACCTTTAAGATTTTTATCAAAAATCCCCTTATTTTTAACTTTTGTAACGTTTTTTTCGTGATTGGAGGATCTAGAGTGTGTTTTCTCAATGTAACTATTTAGAAGACATGCCAGTCCATAAAATGATCTTCAAAAGGTTAACCTAACCCTAACAGTTTTAAAAAGACAGCTCGACAAAGTTCAGAGTTGAAGAATTTTCACTAAGCGTTATTAACTTTAAAGAGGTTTTATTTAAAAAAAAATTATGTTGCTCGCTCTGCACCTTGTTTTAAAAACATCTGCATTTCATTAGCTATGCAAAAAGGTATGACACTTGCTATTAAGTATACAGAACATTGACCAAAATAACAATTAAAGTAAGAAAGGTAGGTTTTTGGGTTTAGGTTAAAATTGCTCGAAAGCTTAAATAAAACAAAAAATTAAAAAAAAAAACATTATAATTCATGTTCCACATGACCCCCACCATTTCTTATGCAAATAGTCATTCTTTTTCTTAAATGACTTTTTACCACTGATGTTCGCAGACTCCGCCTCATTTCTTCAGCCGCATTGATATTTTTTTCTCGCAAAACATCCACGCTTTCAATGGGAGCCGTTTTGTAAACTAAACTTTTCATATGGCCCCACACATAAAAGTCCATCGGCGTTAAATCGGGGCTCCTCGCTGGCCATGCTATGGGTCCGCCTCTTCCGATCCATTTATTGGAATAATTTTCATCCAGACATGCTCTTACACTTCTTCTGTAGTGAGCTGGACAGCCATCATGTTGATAAAACATGTTTCGTCTCAATGTAAGAGGTAAATCTTCCATCAAAGATGGTAACTCCTCCCTCAAAAAGTTTTCGTATGTCTCGCCATTTAAGTTATCGGGCAGAAAGTATGGTCCAACCAAGTAATTGGCTATTATGCCCATCCACACATTTAGGCTGAACCTCCTTTGTGACCCTTTGATTCTTTTTTTATTAGGGTTACCTTTCTCTTTGGGAGCCCAGTAATAGGCATTATGGTAATTCGTAATGCCGTCTTTGTCAAATTTAGACTCATCTGTCCACATAATACTTTTGAAAAATTCCGGATCTTCATTGTCGGCATTGAGCATAAATCTGCAGAAGTCAAGACGCCTCGATGGATCCCCTTCCTCGATTACTTGCACTGGTGTGTAATGGTAGGGGTATTGCCTAGCCGCGTGCATTACAAACCAGACTTTCCACTGAGACATTCCAAACCGTCGAGCGACAACATTTGTTGACGTCGCTGGGTCGACTTGAAAGAGATGACGTATTTCTTCAACTTCGTCATTATCATCATCAAGAATACTAGGTCTTCCCATGTCAGTCCGTCGTACAAAAACAGAACCAGTCTCTCGTAGTCTTCGATAAACCCTATCGAACACGCCAATATCAGGTACTCGTCGAGTAGGATATCGCCGCATGTATTCATTACGTGCACGCAACGAAACTCCTTCGCAAAATCCATAACATATTAGCATGTCGGCATATTCCTCGTTGGTAATTGTACCTATCGAAGTTCTGTTATTTTACACTTTCAAATAACATTATTTTAAGATTTTATGAACTTACCTAGGACATGTATACCTTTTTGGATAGCTAATGAAATGCAGATGTTTTTAAAACAAGGTGCAGAGCGAGCAACATAATTTTTTTAAAATAAAACCTCTTTAAAGTTAATAACGCTTAGTGAAAATTCTTCAACTCTGAACTTTGTCGAGCTGTCTTTTTAAAACTGTTAGGGTTAGGTTAACCTTTTGAAGATTATTTTATGGACTGGCATGTCTTCTAAATAGTTACATTGAGAAAACACACTCTAGATCCTCCAATCACGAAAAAAACGTTACAAAAGTTAAAAATAAGGGGATTTTTGATAAAAATCTTAAAGGTTAAATATCTCCACAAGGGTTAAGTTTCGGACACCATATGATATGATCAAATCCATCAGAAATGACCTGAAAAATAACGTCCTTTAATATTCAGTACTACTTTCCCTGTAACCCTGTATAATAAAATACAAATTAACTATAATAATAAAATAGAAAAAAAAACAATAATAATAAAAAATAATACACCTATTCCCTCCAGTGTCAAATAACTAATAATGATAAAAGAGCACAATAAAAGTAAAGTATCAGAACGAAAAGATTACACAAAACATATTATATATATGTGTATGTATATGTAATTATGTGCAAGTTTATGTGTATCTATCTATCTATCTATATGTTTATATTTTTATTTATATTTTATTTTATTTTTTTTCCTTTATTTTCCATACTTTCAAAATTTCAATATCTTATGCTGAATTTGATACATTATTTTACGTGTGGTTTGCTTCATTTAATTAAGATAAAATTAGTTTAGGTATACTAGATGCTCGACAGCCGTGACGCATCCAATTAAAGGGTTTGGTTGAAAACCGGTGTCAGGTGTCATGTTAATCATGATTACCTGACTTCATACCGAACCAAACCAATTTGATGCACTCAAGAGGCACTCTATTAAAAGCATTATTTTGATATTTTTTAATTTATTTTTTGTGTGTAATATATTAGTTTTGTAATGTATATTAATATGTCTCTTGTTTATGTGTTTATCAAATAAACGTTTTTCTTTCTTTCTTTCTTTCTATACAAAATAATTTTATATGCCTGTAAATATTACCATACCAATTTAATTACATATTCACAATTCACAAACACTATTAAGTTACGGGATAATTTTACCATTTTTTTAAATAAAGATCATAAAAGAATAGAATCTGACGTTCATAAAACATTACTAAGACATAAAACAAGAAGGAGAAGTGTCAATTGATAGTTATGAGATGACAACTGACAGGTGACAACCTAATATTTATATTTGTCAAGAATTGTAACATCAAAGCCTCCGAGAAAAACCCAGAGAGACAGGGAGTGGACTTTGAGAAAGACTGTAGCTGAAGCTCAAGAATTAATACGTACCGGAAAAGAAAAAGAGGAAGACTACCTACAAAAACAAAAAAAAATGTCATGAGAGGCTTTAAGAAAATTCGTTATTTACATTCTATAAGTAGAAGGTACGAAAAAGAAAAAAGTAGTACTACTACTTGTGTTATGTTCAAAGATTTTTAAAGACTTATTATTAACCCCAGTCTCTTACAAGGATAGTTTAAGTCTAATTTATCATTCTTAATTTCTGTAACTTAAATAAGCTAACATATCTTTGTAAAGAGAAAATAAAGATTTTTTTTTATTTATTTAACTAATTATAAAATGGTCGACAGAATGTACCAAAAACGAAAAAAGTAGTACTATCCACAAAAAAAAGTGAGATCCCATCAAAAACATCCTGTAAAAAAACCAAGTCTCGCATCTCATATTTTCTATCCTAAAAAGTTGTGAGATCCATGTAATGCCAAGTCTGTTAATTTATTTAGTCCCTTCATAAGGAACCTTCTGTCTCTGTTTCTGTCGTTCTGTCGTTAAATAGCAGCCAAAACGCGTTCTGTGCATTTGAAAACAGCCAGAGCGCGTTGTGGCCGTTTTTTCCGCCCACTGAGCGTTTTCGGTCTTTGGGCCTAACATAATATATAAATAATATATTTATAATCCATTTTATGAAAAAACATTATTTAAAGGTTATAAATAAATAAATAAATAAATAAATAAATAAATAAATAAAACGAGGAAGATAACTTTATATACAATCTTATCAGTTATTGTTCTGAAAAATAGATCAGGTATGAAAGAAGACATTCATTTTCAAAATGAAAGAGTTCAGGTAATTGAAACATTTGAATTTTTTCCAAATATTATATTTCACAAACGTATTAAAGTCTACTTGTCCGTTTTAGGCGCTCATTGCTAGTAATTTGCTTATTTAGCTATATAGTTTATGCATTTAAGAAAAAAATTGAACGACGAAAAAACGATTCAATATATCGATTCAGTACTGTAAATAGATTTTAAAAATTGATTCTTCGATTAATAGATCTCAGGACTCAGATCACAGATGACATGTTGTGCTTTGTTTTTCCGTAGTATCTACTACAAAAAAAATAATAATAATAATTTTAGTAATTACTTCCTCTTTGTTTACTTATTTTGTATGCTTTTTGGTACTTGTATTTTATTATTGTATTTTCTTTGATATTTTTGTGACGTGTCGAAATGTCCACGGACTTGGGAGAACAAATTATTTTGGCAATTTTTGAAAGGACACCAATATGGAACAGCAAAGAAATAAACCATAAAAATAGAAAAATAATAAACCAGTTATGGGAAGAAATTAAAAACGAATTGAATGTTGAAGGTAAGTAAATATAAAAATTATAATGTCAACAAAATAACTACTAGTAATTAATGGGATTATCTACAAAATATTCTTTAAATTTTTCTCGTATATGTTGGGCTTGATAAGACGTTCGGGCGTTTGTTTGTGATCTTATTTGTACCTCTTCATTAATATTGAAATTGTTATAGGCAATATCATTGTCACCGTCCTTATCTCGAATAATGTTATGCAACAAACAGCTAGTTTTAATAAGTAATCTTGCGTGACATTTGTTTCTTTCTATGGGTGATTTAAAAATATGCCACTTGGACCTTAAAATTCCAAACGCACACTCAATCGTCTTTCGAGCCCGTGATAATCTCTGATTAAATATCTCATTTTGCGTATTAAGTACGCTTTGAGGATAAGGTCGCATCAAATAGGTTTTTAGAGAATATCCTTCATCTCCAATAAAAACCATTGGCAGGATTATTTCTGATCCGGGTAGATGTTGTGGACGGGGTAAATTAAGGTTATTAGTTTGAAGTAATCGGTTCAAATTTGAATAGTGGAATGTCCCTGCATCGCTTTGTTTTCCTCTTCCTCCAACTTCTATACATATGAATTTTTTATCAGCATCAGCGACAGCTTGCAAGTGCATTGAAAAGTAATGTTTATAATTATAATGTGATGATCCAGCAAAGTTCGGATTTCTTATTCGACAATGTTTGCCATCTATAGCCCCAATGCAATTAGGAAATTGCCATTTCTCAAAGTATTTTTCTGATATTTTCTTCAATAATTCTTCTGTTGGTGTTGGCATATGTATGTATACAATTTTTTTCCAACAAGTGCTATAAACTATGTTGGTCACCGTTGTTTTTCCCATTCTGAATGATAACGACAATCTTTTGAAAGGCTGCCCACTTGCCAGAAACCTAAAAATTAAAGCATAGGTATGTTAAAGTTATCTTTGTGATAAACAGTCTGTTCATTATTCTGTTTCAGTGACTGATTTAAAGAAGAAATGGAAAAATATAAAAGACCATTATAGAAAGGAATTAAAGAAAATTCCTGCACCTCGATCAGGAGATGCTGGGTCTCTTAATCAACCATCTAATTGGCAACATTATTCGCAATTGAGTTTTTTGCGAGATGAAATGATACCAAACATTACGGAGGGTAATTTAAGCAGCTTCGAAAGAACAAATGATCATGATGAAATAAATATTGTAGTAAATTCTCAAGAATTCACAACAGATCGTGATGAAGAAGCTTCTACTTCTACACAAGAGGCTTCCATAACTTCACAAGAAGAAGCTTCTACATCATCCCCAGCTTCTACTTTACGACAACCAAAGAAAAAGAAAACCGCAAATGATATAAGAAATGAATTTTTAGAATTGGAAAAGAAGAAGATCAGACTGTTAGAAAATGATTTATCCAAACAAAGTAGAAACGAGGCCTCTATGAATATATCAGACGATTATTACTTTCTGATGAGTTTGCTCCCACAAATGGAAATGTTCACGCCAGTACAGAGGTTTAGAGTTAGACAAAAATTTAACCAAGCTATTCTAGAAGAGTTAAATGGAAGTGAAAGCATGAACCCTTCTAATGAATAATATTATATCCAGGGTTCGAAGGATATAATATATCAATGGATGTATATCATGATATATATCCGATAATATATCCAATGACTTTTTGTGATATATATCAAGTGTGTTGTTGTTGTTTTTGTTTTTAGTACATTTTGCCTGATCTAGAAGAAAATTTCATGTTTTGTTTTTTTATCTGATTTTAAGTAGGTACTTGCCTATATGAATAAACCATTAAAACATTTTAGTTTTTTT
>LUGF01002214.1:57490-70036 GCA_001625245.1 Calycopis cecrops
TACCACTAGCTGGAATAATCTAATCCACTAAAAAATCCACTAGCCACTAAAACTAATATTTATCCGCTGAAACACATGTCTAAACCACCAGATCTAGTGGAAAATCCACTAAGTTGGCAACACTGTTAACCCTAACGTCAAGTATAATTTTTCTGTTGGAGATATATCTCTTTATCGTTTGGGATTAATTCCAGACTGTAAATCGCCCTTGATAGTTTCAAGAATGTAGTCAAATGTTTCTACACTCATTCTGGTGTAGTCATAAAATTTGTCGGGATGTTGTCTCAGTTCTTTATAATTTCTAAAAAACTCTCCTTTTATCTTCCTTGCCCTAAAGTAGAGATTTACTTCTTCTTTTGCCCACAATAAATCTAAAGTAATGAATAAATTAGAATCGCAGAGATGTTGTCGCGTAGTTCTGTCATTTTTTTTTCGCGAATGAAAACAAAATACAAATATCCCGCTGAAACAACCACAAACACAACACTACACAGTACATACTACAGTCAAAGATTATATTAAAATAATAAATAAGGGAAGAGAGTCCTCTCGTGCGATTTCAAAGCATAATATCGATTTGAAACCCCATCTGCATTTCTAAATGGGAACAGAGACATCTATCAATAACCATTAGAACTGACTACGCTGCTATATTGCCGCGCGATCTTCCCGCTGGTTTCGAGAACGGGGCATCGTTGCCCGCTCCGCTTCCGCGCCGCCACCGCCGCCGCTCCGCTGCCCGCAAGTTTCGAGGCAGCGGCCTAAAACTGTTTCAGAAACGAAATTATTTCAAAAAGCGAATTTATATCAAAACACAATGAAAATAAGGTTGATATTTTTTTAACGTAAAGGTACGTTGTCGAAAACTGGTTTTACAAGAAACAAGTCCGTCTGTACTTCATTAGAAAAATATTATTATTTATATGACAATATGGCTGTAATTTTCTTGACGTATAAACGTAGCGAAAGACACTAGTTTCTCCAAGTTACGTCATTGCGCTGTCGGTAATTTTGCGCCATTTTTAAATGAAAATAATAATTTCAGTCCTGGTCTCTGTGTTTCGAATGTTATTTCCTTACGCTTTAACACATTCCAAGCGGCACAAAATTTTCTGTTCTTTCTATTCCTGCGGTACCGGGCGTTTTACACTTGGACCTAAAACTACCATTGCGGCGGTACAAGACTTATAATATCCTGTAATGTTAAAAAACTTTCATCCTTTTTTGGCTTCATGTAAAGATAAAACATATTTTTTTGCTTTGAGTATTAGTATTAATGAATTGATTGAAGAGATCCTGACGGCGTACGTGGACAGCTTTTTTGATTTAGAATCTATAGCTAAAATAAAATACAAGGTTTATGTACCCTGTGCTGCACTGAACAAGAGATTTTTATGCATATTTTAGGGATGGGAAAAAGATATATCGATGGGTCTGAGTTTTATTTAAGAAATAAAAGAAAAAATAATATTTATTTATGTTTTTCATTGAAGCAACCCAAACAGAAGTTTCTTTTGCATGCGTTGCATCCAGTTAAATTTTTTTTAACTTTTTTGTCCGCTTGACGACTTGTTAAAAATGTTCGAAGCTTTTCGTAGCATCCAACACAGTTTCTCTTGTTCGCGCCCTTCACTAAATGGTGCTTATTTGGTTTTAGTGCAGGTTCTGCAAATCAAATTATTATGAAAGATCTTACGTGAGTGTTATTGTACGTAATATTTTGTAAACTAAGTGCTGGTGTAGTGCGGTGTGTAGCGTGAGGCAAAGGGCATGCGATGTGCATGGCAATGTTTTAAAAAATTACCTGTATCAGCGTCCAAGTGCTTCCTGATAAAGATTCAATAATTTTCTCCACAAATTCTCGCTTGGATATTTTACCACCATCATTGATCGAGTTATTTACTATCCAGGCACTAACAAGAGCTGTACCAAATAACAACTCCATTATGACTTTTCTCCACCACTTTATTCTTTTTTCAATAGTGTGTAATATGATGACATTTGGTCCCTGAAATCTATTCCTTTTTTAGTTTGATTATATAAGAGAACACAACCTGGTTTTTCAATTGATTCGTTAATGCCTCGCTTTCGTTTTCCTGTATTTATAAATTTGTCGTCGTGATTTTTGCACGTAGTAAGCATTAAAACTGGTCTTTTATCAACCCATTTCAGTACTTTAACTCCCTTTTTGTTCATTTTTCCTATAACCTGACCTTTCTTTAATTTTGATAGAGTAACTATTTTTGGCCAATGTTTTCTTCTTACGTTCAATAAGAGAAGTTTTTCTGCTAGGCCCAATGAAGAAAAAAAATATCTACTATTACGATTCTCCCTTTGCCTGTTAGATACGAGTAATTCATCAAACGTAGCACTACGTTTTGACCGTGGTCAACTTCTCTTTTCAGATTTTTTTTCTTGTGTAAACCTCTATCTGATAGGAATCCTTCAGGAGTGCAAAATTTCTATAGTTTAACGCCATAACGATGAGATTTATTTTTTATATATTGATGAATATATATTGGAAACCCAATGGGCCTCTCCAGGGTCTTATCGATGACTACATGTTTACTTGGGTCTAACACAGTCTGAAAGTTGTCGGTTATCTTTGTAAGCAACTGCATGTGTGATTTAGGTGTTATGTTATGTTGATTTATTTGTAAGTAATTTAAGGCGTAATTATTTGTCGCAGAAACCATTTTGTTAATCATTTCGTTTGTCACAAATAAGTTATATATATCTTCAGGTGATTTTGTAAACGGAGGCACATTCAGAGTGCTCTCTCCTAAATATTTGTCAAAATTTACTGGGCTTTCATATCTCTCTCTCATCTGCATCGTAACTATTAATCTGGCTACCAGGCAGTGATTCTACAATATTTAAAATTCCATTCCTAAGGATTTTATGATGACGATCTGGTCCAGTCGCCTGCCACACAACATACAAACGGTAATAGCTTCACAGGCCGATTTAGGATTGGAGAAACTGGCGGAAATTGCAGACAAAGTACATGAAATCGCTCCATCCAGTCCCCAGATCGCAGCTACATCGACCACAACAAATGACAGCGATTTAGCTAAGCAGGTTGCTGAACTCACTAGGCAAGTAGCATCTCTTACTAACCAATTTAGAAAACGAGACCGATACCGCTCTGGCAGCAAGCATCGCAACGGGTCGAGAAGCCGCTTACGCCCACGACAACCACCACCAAACCATCCTCACTGTTTCTACCACTATACATTTGGCAATAAAGCAAAGAAATGCAATAAACCCTGAAGTTTTCATTCGGAAAACTCACAGGGTGGTCGGAAGTAGCGGCCAGCGACTGCCCATCATCATCATCAGGCCGTCTATTTGTCACCGATCGCGTCTCAAAAATGCAATTCCTAGTGGACACTGGTTCAGACTTGTGTGTTTTTCCGCGGTCGGCAACTAAGACACCTGGCCCTCAGTCGAAGTATGATCTAGTTGCTGCAAATAATACCGTCATTCACACTTATGGACCAATTAGACTGCATGTGAACCTCGGACTTAGGCGCGATTTCAGCTGGACAATAACTATCGCTGATGTTAGCAGGCCCATCATTGGCGTTGATTTTCTAAGCTACTATGGCTTACTCGTGGACTGTAAAAACCAACGTCTCGTTGATGGTATCACTTCACTTACCGTAAATGCCCAGAGATCTAGCATACCTGAAGATGTTGCTTCAGTCAAGGTTGTCACCGGTGAGAGTGAATATCACCAACTGCTGCGCGAGTACCCTGAGCGAGTAGACCACCAGGTATACTTACTACACCTAAACATACCACTCTGCATCATATTCGCACTACTCAAGGTCCTCCAGTATCTGCGAAACCACGACGCCTTGACCCCACCCGTTTGTTGGCAGCGAAAAAGGAGTTCGATGAAATGGTTTCTAGCGGGATAGCTTGACGTTCTGAGAATCCATGGTCCTTCACTTAGTCTAGAAAAGAGACGATGGTTGGAGACCATGCGGCGATTATCGGGCATTGAACTCCAGGACTATACCAGACAGGTACCCGATTCGTAATATCCAGGATTTTAGTCATCAGCTTTCAATATGCTCAGTTTTCTCAACGATTGATTTGGTAAAGGCATATAACCAGATAGCCGTAAATCCAGCAGATATTCCGAAGACGGCGATCACGACTCCATTCTGTCTGTATGAGTTTCCCTTTATGACCTTTGGCCTCAGGAACGCAGCTTAAGCCTTCCAAAGATTTATCGACGAAGTCTTGTTTGATCTTGAGTTTTCTTACGGTTATATTGACGATATCCTCATCTTTTCTGCATCTCACGAGGATCACAAGCGTCATCTCCGACTGCTCTTTGACCGGCTTAAGGAATACGGAATCTTTGTAAACACTGCAAAGTGCAACTTAGGTCAGTCAGAGGTCACATTCCTCGGTTACACTGCCTCAGCTGCTGGCACCAGACCATTGGAAACAAACGTACAGGCTATCCGAGACTTCAATGTGCCTAAAATTGTCAAAGAGCTACGCCGTTTCTTAGGCATGCTAAATTTTTACAGACGTTTCATCCCAAATGCCGCAAAAATTCAAGCACCGTTGAACGCCATACTTGCTGGACCTAAAGTAAAAGGTCCTCACCCAGTAGAGATGACTCCGGAATTACTCCAAGCTTTTGAGGGCTGTAAAATGTCGTTATGTCAGGCCACTCTATTGACACATCCTGACCCGTCTGCTGAATTAGCGATTGTTACAGACGCTTCAGACGCTTCTATAGGTAGCGTACTTCAACAGCGCAGCAAAGACGAAGACTGGAAACCCTTAGCTTTCTTTTCTCAGAAACTTACCAGTTCGCAGAAAAAATACAGCCCCTACGACCGATCCTAGCTATATACGAAGCTATAAAATACTTTCGCCACATGGTAGAAGCTAGGACGTTCACCGTGCTAACAGATCATAAGCCGCTCACATTTGCATTCTCCATGTGTAAGGGCAAGTGTACACCCAGACAGTTCCGATACTTAGATTACATTTCGCAATTTACTACAGATTTGAGGTACATACCTGGAAAGGACAACGTCGTCGCGGACGCTCTATCTAGGATCGAGGAAATTTCAGCTACCATTGACTACAAGGCTCTTGCACGCTTTCAGGAAACAGACCCAGAACTGCGAGACCTACTACTTCATGGCAGTGCTTTAAAGCTAAAGAAAATTAAGTCGTGCGATTTTGACTCACCAATATACTGTGACGTCTCAGTACAGCAACCTCGTCCATACATTACTCCGCAGCTCCGCAGAGGAGATTTCGACATGCTACACGGCTTGAGTCATCCCGGATGTACAGCTACAGCGCGACTGGTCTCACAGAGATTTGTATGGCCAGGGATTCGCAGTGACTGTAGAGAGTGGTCTCGGCAATGCTTGGAATGCCAAAGGTCCCCAGATTTCCCGCCATACAAAGTCCTCCCTCTCCACTTTCCTTACTCCTTCGTCGAGGTTCACTCACATACACCTCGACATAGTAAGGCCATTACCTCTTTCGTCTGATTTCAGGTACTGCCTCACCGTCATCGACAGGTTCACGCGATGGCCTGAAGCAGTCCCTCTCAAAGACATCACTGCAGAGTCATGTGCAGTTGCCCTAGTGTCTGGTTGCATTGCCAGGTTCGGTTGTCCAACCCGCGTGACCACTGATCGCGGACGCCAGTTCGAGAGCCAGCTGTTCAAGTCCCTTGCTGCATTTGTTGGTGTGCGCCACTTTCGCACTACAGCCTTTCATCCTGCAGCCAATGGAATCATCGAGCGTCTGCATCGCCAACTCAAAGCTGCAATCATGTGCCACAGTTCATCGACCTGGACCGAAGCGCTTCTTNTCGTCCTGCTAGGCATTCGCAGTTTGTGGAAGGAAGACCTGCAGTCGTCAGCGGCGGAGCTGGTCTATGGTGAGCCCCTACGATTACCTGGCCAATTTTTTAACCCAAAAAACGAAGCATCCACCGCTGACATCACACTCTACGGAACACGCCTGCGCGCGCATATAGCCCAGTTGAGACCTAAACCAACTGCATGGCACACTTCGCCACCATTTTACTTTCCACGGGACCTCAACACAGTCACACCTGTTTTCTTAAGGCTCGATTATGTACGTGTATCTTTGGAGCCACCTTACGCCGGCCCCTATAAAGTCTTGAAAAGGCAGCCTAAATTTTTCACCGTTGACGTTAAAGGCTAGATGGTCAACGTCACTGTCGACAGGTTGAAACCGGCTCACGAAATGAGAAGGGACGGGTGCCCATCACCAGCTGCAGCACCAGTTCCAGCATCAGCTCCAGTACCTATTTCTGCCACAAAAAGATGGACTCGAAGCTGAAGAGAAGTACGGTTCCCCGATTTTTATCGACCGTAGTCACGGTCTAGCTAGGTAGTCTAGGAAGATGTGGTAGACATATCCACGATCAATAATAATAAAATAATAATAAAAATAAATAATCAAGTGGATTGCACTTGGACCAGCACCTTACAATTTGGTCAATAACGCTCCGCTTATAAATCTTGTACCACACATAGAAGTGGCGTGATATCGGGAGAAAAAAGACCGTGCGCCCCACTCGTGCGCCGCTTGTGTGTGTGTGATCCTACGAACTCGGTGCGCTGAACCGGTTCAGAGACTTTGCTTCGCTACCGCAGCTATCGGATCGTAGACGTACTTCGCGCTTAAGTTTTAAATATCTGTTTTTGTACAAGTATACTTTTGTTTGTAACGCAATACATTATTTTACTATATTACAGTTTAAATACAGCCCCATAGATTCATTTATTAGCTCTCTAAATTCTATACTTACCTCACTATCGTGCTTTAAAAATATCATTCTTATGGGTGACATTAATATTGATATCAGCACAGATTCTTCATCTCAACACTCCGATGTATATCAAAGTTTGATGTCATATTATGGTTTACTAGCGACTCATAATCTGACAACAAGAACGATCAGTGGATCGTGTATCGCGATTCATGTTAAGGGCGACACTATAGAGAGAGTGGCCGAGACACGTAATTTGGGACTAATATTTGATGAAGGTCTGCGTTTCGAAAGTCATATAATTAAGACTGTAAGGAATTGCTTTTACCGTCTAAAAGTACTTTATAAAATAAGAAATTTTATAAGCATAGACCTTCGAATAAAATTGTGTGAGACTCTTGTATTATCTAAATTAAATTACGCGGATGTAGTGATAGGACCACGCTTACTTGCTCGATCAAAAAATCTAGTGCAGCGAGTACAAAATGCTTGCGCTCGTTATTGTTTCAATATCCCGCCTCGCGCACACGTCACTCCCTATCTAAATAACGCACGGATCTTAAAAATGGAGCGCCGAAGGCATCTTCACCTCGCCACATTGTTATTTGGTGTAGTCATATTTGAGTGTCCCTCGTACCTCTTCAGCAAGTTGCAGTGGGCAAGAGACAGACAGCTGAGTATGTCGACTAGGGGAACCTCGTTTTTGCTGCTTACACAAATACACCATACTGCTGCATTCCGGGGTAGTTTCAGGCACGCCGCCACCAAGTGCTGGAATAATCTTCCGCCACCCATACGTGCTCTAAAATCAATGAACAATTTTAAAATTAAATATAAAAACCATTTACTGGAAGAGCAAATAAATATCTAAATAAATAGCAAATAACTAATTGGATTAAAACATTTTGTAGATACTATTGTATATTTGTGTACATGTGTGTATAGTACAGTTGTATTATCATATATTAATGTATTGTAAATATTATAAATGAACAAAATAATAATATTAAGTTGCTCCAGAACGAAGAACCAGAACGTTTGCCAAGTTGTGTCATGGCGGCACGGGCGGGTTTGGTTTGGTTTCCCTGACCGGCGCTGGGCCGGGATGCTAGCTATAGCATCCCGGCCTTAAATCTCGATCCCATGGTATATACGTCTGTCTATAACATAATCGTATATATATAAATACATACCTTTTATTCTCTCGTGTTTGTCCAAAATTCGTACTCCTAAATCATTACTCATCTTTATATTCTTCTATTTGTTTATTGCTTGAATAACATAAACTTTCACACACGTAGACTTATTATCACACTTACTTATCTATATAATCCTATTTATATTTATGTAAGTATATATATATATAGTGTCTATCAGATACAAATTTACTGGTATAGTTTAAACAAGTTAAGCAAACACCAATGAGCACTGACACTTTTGGTTGCATCAGTATTGCGTAATACAAGAAACATGTACATGTTCAGATGCGGTGTGAAGTGAGGTACGCGTCGCTACGTGCGCCGGGGCATAGTAAAATAGACCATACGCTATAACCATAAGGACGAGTTACGTTTGTATCATACAAGTTTGTACCTACTTCAGACTGTTTATCAATCATATTCTATTTGTCAACTATGACTGATAGAAATTTAGAAAATAAATTATTGTATAATAAATTATATGTGTTAAAATAACATAGTGTTCCGTACGTTTATCTCACATGGTACCACATAATATCAGGGTTGTGGTATTCTCAGCTGAGTACCACAACCATTAACTGAGTGGTAACCATTTTAGGGCTTTGTTACACTGTTGTGCATTATCCCGTTTTATAATCTCGCCTGTATTGTATTTTTGTTTTACTTAATTTTTTTATCCTTTAATTATTTTTGTGTCGTTATTTTAAGTTTGTATTGCTTTTCTTTTATGTAATAATTTTACGTTGTGTTAATGTGTAGCAGTGTATTACTGAAGACCTAAATAAAGTATATTCTATTCTATTCTATCGATCATGTATTTTTAAAATCTAAAATACCATCAACTACTTATATTGTACTAACTTCTATTACTGACCACAGTACAATTCTACTGACTATTAACAGGCCGATGAGAAAAAATAAGCACGAAGTGAGAGAAATAAAAAAGGTTGATGAAAGGAAGGTAAGGAATGATCTAGAACAAATGAACATGGAAATCATCTTTGAAAATCAAAATCCAAACTCAGCTTTATCATATCTGATACAAAACATACAACACATAATTCACAAAAACAGTACCAATATAAAATTATCCAAAAGAAAACAAATCTTAAAACCCTGGATCACTCCTGGCCTACTTCGTTGTATTAAAAATAGAGACCGCTTACATATTAAATTCAAAAGGGAACCAAATAACGAAACAATAAAAATTACTTATACTCATTACCGCAATTTCTGTTGTAAGATTCTTAAAAAGGTAAAGATTAATTATGAAAAGATGCTTATCATGGACGCAAGAAAAAACAATAAAAAATTATAGAAAACAATAAAAAATATAAGTAGTACGAATAAAGAAAAATGTATTCCAAAAGAATTATTAACAATCTCTAACGATCCTAAAATATCTGTAAATTAAATAATGAGTTTTATGTGAATATAAGGAAAAATTTGGCAGAAAATATTAGAAAAACTTGCTCAAAAAGTAAGTCAGTAATTCTTAATTGTAAAATTAATATAAACTCAGTTGTCTTAAAGGATACAGAGGTACAAGAAGTTGAAGGACTCATTACGGATTTAAAAAATAATAGTGCTATAGGCGTGGACTCTATTTCAAAAAATCTTTAAAGATAATGTCAAAATTATATCACCGCCACTCGTACATAATATATTCAACCTTTGTCTTAACTTTTCGGGTACCGCGAGCGTATTAAGACGCTTCAAAAAAAGGCCGTGAACACGTGTTCGGTATCGGAGGTTTTAATAAATGGATATTCCCGACTGAATTAAAAAAATCACAAATTTGTCCGGTATTTAAGGCGAGAAATAGAAACGAAATACATAACTGCAGACTAATTTCTATCCTGTCAGCAATTTCTAAATTACTTGAAAGAATTATTAACAATAGATTAATAAATTATCTGGAAAAAAACAATCTATTATCAGATTTACAGTTCGGATTTCGAGGCGGACGCTCAACTGCCGATGCTGTTCATCAATGATGCACGCACGCACGCACGCACGCACGCACGCGCGCACACACACACACACACACACACACACACACATACACACACACACGTTAAGTATATAATTTACATATAAGCATTAAGATATTTTCAACTAAATGTCAAAAATTCACAACTTCACCGATGTCTGAACACAAGTCATGTTCTTATAACATTCTCTCCATTATACTAGTGAGGAGTGTAACACAGATGTTAAATCTAGCATGAACTCCAGTCCCCCATAAGGGTTTTATATTACTAGACCAATTATATTCATACCAATGTTGTTGTATATACCTTTGTGAAAGGAATAAATATATATAATTATTATTATTTATATGCATAAGTGATCAATGATAATAATTTAAGTGACGGCGCAATGGTTTAGAGAGTCTATTTGTAATAATAATAATGTCGGTGAACAAATATTTATTCGAGATGAACCTCTCGATTAGTCTATAATGTAGCGTAGAAAAGATGGATTGCGTGGTGCGAGGCACATAAAATAGATTATCTCAATCCAAGATTTTGCTAGATTTTTGTGTGATCTATATTTGGTACACAAACTATCTTATAATTCTATTTTATTACACAAATCGGTTGTTTCCACTTTATGTAACTCAGAAATATCCGGGACTCTCATTTCTCATGTGATAATAAAACACATTTAAAAATCTATATCTTTACAGAAGTCAATTAGTCATTCTAAAGTGCCGATTTGGAATATAGACATGTTAGTATCTCATTTAAACAGTTGTTGTGTCATTAAAGATAATGTTTTCTCAGTTCAAAGGCATACAGTTACCCTTTTACTTCTTTGTTCAGAAAGACGAATTCATGACTTGACACTGCTTACTGTTGATTCTGAAAAGTGCATATTTGAGAACGATTTATTAATAATGTGGTATCGTTTGGTTCTAAGACCGATTCGATTAATTATAGGCAGTCAGGTTGGAAACTACTTTCCAATAAAGATAATGGTAAGTTAGACCCTATTTTTTGGATTAAGTTAAGCAACAGAAGACAGCCCAGGCCTGCATCACGTAAATTGATAGTTGTTATTAGTAATAGTAGTTGTTGATAGCAGGATTTAATTAGATTTAATTAGTTGGATTAAATTTTTGTTGGCAGAATCTGGCATAACGGATACCGCGGGTAGTATTAGGTCGACCGTTGCATCCAAAAATTGGCTAGGTAACTGTCCGCTTGAAAATAAATGCTATATTATGTTATTGAATAGAAAGCTGCCTATGTGTTAACTTATTTATAATGTGTAGCTACATGTATACCTACCTATAGTTGATTGTTTAAATAAGGCTGTAGAAATTATTCATCTTTAAATATGTAAAAACAATAATGTTTATTTTAAGCTAAACTTATCTCATATAACTGTGTGAATTTCCTCATTCCTAATCTGAAATGATTTTTATGAATAAATTAATTATTTTATTATAACTCATATTTTTACTTCTATTAATATTCTACCTTACATCATCCATCACATTGGCGTTTTTAATAATAATATCGTCACTTCCACCAGGCGATAATAAACACATCTCATTATATAAAGCTTCGACTAAGGTCAGCTCAAATTAATAGCAGCGTTTTACCTGAAATAAAACGTTTATTAATTTACTAACCTAATCGAAGCTTTCGATTTATCGCTGCCTAGTTGTTAAAACGCAACGAAGACTAAAAGTGGCTGTATCAAAATGTAGAAAAATTTTACCCCGAGACTGCCAGGTGCAAGTGACGTCACTTAAGGATGGGTGTTGTAGATAAAAACAGGCGGGAAATGCAGTGCCTATCTCATTATATAAGCTTCGAATAAGATAAGTAAATTAATAAACGTTTTAATTCAGGTAAAACGCTGCTATTCCCCTTCTCCTCCGTCATTTACAACTTATATTTCTTCAGCATCACCAACAGTAAATTGCTCTACAAAATTTGTTAGAAAATAATTCTACAATGGAATCTCGAGTACATTCTCCTCCAGCAGCACCTCTCTCCCCTCTCGGCATCGGAACGATAAATCGCTGGCCCATACACCAAAAAAGAGAGCCGATCTCCTTGGCTCTCTTTTTGTGTCCAACTCCTTTCTGGACGACCAGGGAACTACACCGCCTACTATCCCGCAGTGTGGTTACTCGTTGTCGGACATTAAGTTCCGACAGAACGCAGTGCGTAAAGCACTTCTTTCCCTGGACATTCACAAGTCGAATGGGCCCGATGACATCGCACCGATACTGCTGAGGAAATGTGCTCCGGAGTTTGCACCGGTCTTAATCCGTCTTTTCCGTTACTCTTACTCTGTTGGCATCGTCCCAAGCTCTTGGAAGACGGCTTTAGTGCACCCGATCTCAAAAAAAGGCGAAGGCTCCGATCCATCCAACTACCGATCTATTGCGATAACCCCCGTGATTGCCAAAATTATGGAATCCATAATCAACTGCCAGCTTCTGCGATACTTAGAAGATCACCAAATAATTAGCGACCTCCAATATGGTTTCCGCCGTGGAATAAAGCGTTAATTAAAGTAATATAGTGTGAT
>LUGF01002214.1:109874-124783 GCA_001625245.1 Calycopis cecrops
AAAGATCGAATTTAAAATACTTTACAATATGCAACAACTGAAGATATTTTATTAATTTTAAGAATTTTAACAATTATTCAATTAAAGTTTTACAATGGGTTCTTCTAACCTCAATACAAAATTGACATGTGACAATTTACATAGTGTGATAAAGAAATACATCAATTAATAATTAATAGGGGTACACCTTTCCAATATATGGCCACTTACAATATAAATATTATATTATATATTATTTAAATATTATTATATCAAGTCACCCCAAACGAGTGAACTCCTTTGCAACGTTTCACCAAAAAGACGTGTCCCGCCATGGTCAAGACCAAGCGGAAAAAGAACGTCACGGATTGACATATATCATAATGTTTTTTTTTTTTTTAATCTGAAGTAGGCAAAAATCACCCGTTACAAGACCACACCAAAATCATCTCCATAGATGGATTAAAACCAGCCTTCTTAGTGGTCAGTGACTCTGAAAACCAATATCTCCAGCTGGATAAGGCCAAAGAATGTAATACTACACCTGCGTCTAATCATCAAGAGTCAAAGCAGGCTGTTTACATCAACAGTCACAAGAGAATACGATCCGGCCGACTTATAAGGCCAACGGTGCGATTCATGCATACGTGTAGTTCATCCAACTAACTCATTACACATTAATCACTCATAGCAGCAGCGTCATAACATTCAGACCTATCATAGTGTTTATTTGATTCGGCGATATGGGCAAATTTCAAAACCAAAAAGAAGTATTAATCGCACAAAACGGTGCGGCCAATCAAGCAACTACGAGTCAGTTGCACGAGACGACGCATGAAAAACTGAACATACTTACATTCGTCATTGTCCTAGCACTCTCCAACTCCCTTTGCTACATAATATGGCGATTTTGTGCAAAGAAGTACACCGAACACCGGAGACGAGAGATACAAGGGTTTCACGCCAGTCACATAGTGCAGGACCCACCACACACAGTACCGACGTACTCCGTAGCCTGACGACGGCAGATAGCGTTGGCGAAGTGATGTCAATGAGTATCAGTGAACCAGCCACGTAGCCAGTTTTTAACCATGATTGTACCCATAATCTCTATAATATGTATGTAGCATATGTGTGTAGAATAAAATATGTTTTAAATGATAGTAGTTAAAAAAAATTATTCGAAATGGATCGTATTTTTTTTTATATACAATGGTGTTAAATACACGGGGCACACTAAAGGTTTGGCACTTCTAGCTAATCGGAACTATTTGAATTTAAAATGTTATATATTTTTAAACTTTGCCACCTTCTTAGTAATATAAAAAACAATTGGCGGGAAACCATTTGTCAATTATTTTTTATCACACATCAAAGTTCTATGTACACAACGAAAATGGAATTATGTCGAAAAGATTTTAGACCGATGATTTATTATGATTTTAAAAGTTTTCTCTCTCCGCAAGACTGTGCCTTTTGTCTTCAAAATGCTTTTGGGAGAGAAGCACCTTGTTTGAGAGCCGTGAAACGATGGTTTTGGCGATTGGCGTTTCTTTTGTCAGCTACGGGTCCCATTTGTACAACTCCACTTGAAGATCAATAGAGTGTTAACGCCGAGTGGTATTCTACCATTTGTTTACCCAGGGTGTTAGAAAAAGTTCGCAAAAGACGACCCAATGGCCGCGTTCTCCTACATCATGACAACGCTTCTTCACACACGGCCAACAAAACAAAGTCATTTTTAGCCTCCGAAAAAGTACAACTCGTCACCCATCCTGCGCATAGCCCTGACCTAGCACCCTGTGATTTCGGTATTTTCCCCAAAAATCAAAGATTTGATGAGAGGTTTCACTTTTACCAACTCCGAAGAGGCAGTGATGGCGTTCAATCAACACGTAAAAAACATGCCTTCAGATCTGTGGTCCTCCTGTTTTAAAAAATGGTTCGATCGCATGAAAAAATGTTTAAAATGTAAAGGAGAGTATTTTGAAACGCAATAAACATAAAATTTTGTTACGCAAAACTTATAGTGTGACCTACGTATAAGTGTTAAATAGTTTTTTTTGGATGACGAGTGTTCTGCCTATCCATATTGGTTACATATATGTCTCCATATAAGTACACAATAATTTCATTCGATTCCTCCCTATTTTGGTGTGCATTTAAGTAGAGTGAATATTGTTATTTATAGTTAGTCACACTTCAATACCTGTTAGGCTCAATTCACACCAAAAGCGCGGTGGATGGAGCGCACTTTCAGTGTCATATAAATTTAAACTTTATTTTCATTGCTGTAGTACTTTTTATCGAATTCTCGTGACTTCCGCGCGGATTCCAGCCAATTCTCGCGCAGTCGCGAGAATCCGCGCGACTCGTTCGAGTTTCTCATGCGATAATAAGTATTATAGTTATTATTATAAAGTTGAAATTCATATGAAACATAAACTGCGCTTCGCTTCGCTGCGCTTCGCCGCGCTTTTGGTGTGAATTGACCCTTAGCTTAATAGTCGTGCCTGTAATTAACAAATAAAACACAATCTAGTGACTGGTGTATATTATTTAGCTCCTGACAGCCAAGTAAATTGTATATTTCATATTAAGGATTAATCTTAATAACGCTGCCCACACGTAGGCAAAATATACTGTATTTTGATAGTCTATTTCAAAGTACTTATCCACTTCCCGCTATTCGTTTGAGCTAAAGTTCATCTTATGTAAGTAACGTCGGTCCCGATGTAGTGGTAATTTAGTAAATTAGTCAGAGATAAACTATCATGCTGCATTGCAGCCGAATTGGGCCGGCACGAGCTGTGAGGTACTTCTCTCTCACATGACGTCACCGTAAAGTGACATTCTTGCTCTCGCGTTTCGTGCTGTTTGTGAGTAGCCGGTGGCCCACTGGGGTATGGGTGGAAGAGGGCAACACATGTGCATAGTACTACGGTACTAACGCGTGCCCCTTAACATCACGGCTCACACGTATCACATGACGGTTCCGATAGCTCTGTTACAACCCTTAATACAAAGGAATAAGCCATTAATCAGCGATCTCCCCATGTAGGTTTTTTCCATCCAGCATTTTTTATCTTTACTTCATTTCTAACATTTAATATTGAGTTAGGGCCGATTTTTCATTCCTTAGATAAACAGATGGATAATTAATAACTGTATTTTTATCAGTTCAATTTTTCGTCTGTTAAACAAAGAATAGTTTTCTAGCGGATTTCTCCGACTATCTTCATAACAATATGTGCAAGCGAGACGTACTTATGTCACTCTCGACTAGAGAGACTGAAACAAAACTGTCAAATGTCAATGTGAAAAGACACATTGACATTTGACAGTAAAAATAAGCAAGTATTGTAATTTTTATTCTCATTTCTCTTTGTTGATGTTGCTTTTGTTTATTAAATTTCTTTTTTATTTAATAATGAAAATTGAAAATATAAAAAAACGAGAGCGTGCCTCCAATTTTCCAAAAAGTGAGACTTACTAACATAGTTGGTGGCCAAGCACAAAAATATATTGGAATCTAAAAAAACGGGCGCCGTCACAAATAAGGACAAAGAAAATGCGTGGGTCCAAATCGCTTCAACATTTAATGCTACGACAAGTCAGAGTACCGTTCGTAGCGGTAAAATATTAAAGCTTAATTATGAAAGTTTAAAAAAGCTACTAAAAAGAAGATGGCCTGCCACAGGCAGGAGTTGTACAGGACTGGTGGCGGCCCTTCTAATGCACCGGACATTGAAGATGTGGACGAAAAAAATATATCAATTTGCTCCAACATTACCGGATTAGATGCTAGAAATGATTCAGATAATATACCAGGTACCTATACTTCTTACCCTGTCCTAATTTACAAGATTACAACCACTAATTTTAATTAACTCTTTATCTATTCAAACCTACAGAAAATTCCAAACTGTCTGAGGAAGTACCAGATTTTATAATTCCAGAGAAAAGTGAGGACATTCAAATATTTATAGACGAAGAAATTGTTGGTATGTTATATGTTATTATAAAGTGGTGTTATTTGTTATTATCTGTAAATATTACATTAATGAATGTTTTTAAAAATAATGTAGTATCACATTCTAAATACTATCATTTCTTATTTATAGATTCTAACAAGAACCAATTTTATAGCCCGGAGGCAATTGCAGCCACATCAGCTATCAATCTGACTGATGAGAACCAGAAACTCAAAAAGGTGGATTAAATGTAACCTCTATGTTTTTTAAAACTTATTTTTAAATCATTTAATCATAACTGAATTAATATATATATAATATATATATTTATTATTATAATAAATATATATAAATCAATTAATTATAACTTATCATAATTTTAGAAAACAGTTGGATTTCATGGAATCCGAAATCATTAGTCAAAAATGAGTCCATCTTTAAAAAAGCCAAAAAGTTCAAAAGCGGAAGTTACTGCAAAATTAGAAATTGGCACAAGCTCTGTTAGAATTAATAGAACTGCAAAAATCGATTGCAATAAAAGAACATGAATTTGTAAGTGAGGAACACAAATTGAAAATGTTGCCAATCGTCGCAGTGAGAAACCATGATGCACTTCCATAGTGTGACATTACCATTGATGATACATACCCCTTACCCAATATCATCCACCATTACCCTATACCTATGGATATTCTACCCGCTTATAATATAATGATTTACAACATTCATAATACGTAAGCCCAACGAAGGACCCCTATATTGAGATGCAACAAGAGACAAAAGAAAAACTTTTAAAGTTATATACGTTTCCCGATAACTGTCGCTTGTTAAAAGGACTCTCCATAAATGTCGAGATCTTCACAACCATAGCTCTAAAAAGATGCAAGCAAAGCAAGATCAGCTTGGCCTCGGTATAACGGCAATAAATAGGGCTAGGACCCTACTTCATACAAGTCAGGACAGAGTGCAGGCTGAAAAAAATTTGTTTGGCAGTAGCCGAATTCTCTCAGATCTTTATTTTACCGAAACACAAATAAGGAGGAAATTAATAACTCCAGGACTAAGACAAATCATGCCTGTCTCTAATTAACGACCAGGAGAGAGACGAAACAGTCTTAGGAACTAAGTCCGACAAAATTTTTTGACCACCGAGAGACAGGGCTTACAAATCGAGAAAGTCACGTCTAGGCCAACGGTTCCAACGGCTTCTACGTCTAACACGGCCACAAGGATGAACCAGGGGAACTGGCAGAGCCCTTCTGAGTGTGCGTCCAGTCCATCAGTAGATAGATGGGTGCGGGTGGGATCCATATTATAAACATTTAGCTCCAATAGCACTCGCCACGCCGCTACTTCTGCGGCTTATTCCTCCGGTATCACTTTGGACACTATGCGGAAAACAGCCTGTTGGACTTGTTCATCTCAAACCTTTGCAAAATTTTACCATCGTCAATTTATTGAAGATAACGAAAGTAACTTTGCAAACTCAATATTACCTCATAAGGCTTAATTTTATAAATTAATGATTTTACTTTTTATTATATATTTTTTATTATACACTTAGTATAAGTCATTTGGTATTTCCTACAACGTACTTTAATGGAAAACAAAAGTTTTGTTTGTTAATAAGAAAATGTTCATTTGTTTTCATTTATTTTTTGTCTCCAAACATTTACATGTGTGGCTATATCTGAGGAATGAAGCGACGCAATGTAATATACAATGAAACGAACTTAACAAGTTCGATCGATATTATATTAGTATGCTTAATTCGAAGATATAGGCACTCACCCTACCCGACAAACCATGTAATATAAAATAAAAGTACTATTATATTTATATAAGTATTTATCTACTCTAAAGAATGACGTTATGGCGCAGGGGGAATGAACGAATGAGCGAGCAGTCACAAGTTGTTAAAAGTAGAATGAATCAACTTTTTTTTCTTAACGTGCGATGTTATCTGTATCATAATAGGACTACATGTGTTGATATCTTCGAATGAAGCGCACTGATATAATGTCGATCGAATTTCACTTGTTAAGTTCATTTGATCATAAACTTGACTCCTAGACTTGTATCCTAATGTGCTACCCTTTTTGCTAAAACAACATATCTCATACTATCTTTTATGCATCCACGCATTCTATTCCTGTCACTAGTCTACCAAACAGTTCTAAAAGACAGTTGTCTTTATTTTATTTCGTGTTTCTTTTTTTTAAGTAAAACTTAGAGCCCCAGATCAGCTCACTGAATGGGTTAAATTCCTTTTATACGCAGGCTCTTATTATTTAATAGGTGGGGGGCGAGGGCACGCCACAAAAATAGTCAATTATTTAATGGCAGATTTTATTTATAAAGGATCCTTATCTCTTGCCACCCAACTACTTCACCAAAAAACTTTTTGTACAGGGGCGTTAGGGGTGACTATAAATTATTTAGAAACATATTTTCTAACTTAGCCTCTGTACATTTAATGGAGGATTTTAGAATGGCAGTACACGTATAAATACACTCGTGAGCAAAAACATCGTACACTGCCTCAATTTTCGTTTCAGAGTACTTTTTTTTTAATGGCGCTTGTTTTTCATATCCTATGTTAAAATAATTAAAGTGCACAATGTTAACTTTTAAACAACACTAATCACTTATCCATAACCCTTAAAATCATTGCAGTACCGATAAATGGACAATGGGGCGGATTATGCCGACCGATTTGACGACCAGGCTGGCGCAGTGGTACAGGGCTAGGATAAGAGGAGCATGTTGCGCCAAGGGTCGCGGGTTCGAATCCCGCCTAAGGTCGTGGATGTTTATCTATGTATTATATGTATTTCTGTAATAAAAATCTTAAATATATAAAATTTCTTAAATTTATAAAACATATTAAATATATTTTCGTTGTCTAGTACCTGTAACACAAGTCCTTACGGTACTTAGCACGAGGTTAGGCTAGCGTGGTGTGTAAAGTCCACAGATATACATACATATACTCTTTATTTTATAAACTGATAAACTTTTTAAATTTATTTTGAATAAAAAATACTTTTATACCACTTGTAAAATGGCTTGTTTTTATGACAAATTTTGTTTTTTTTTCTCTACGCTAATTAATGTTAGTTTTATTTTTTTCGAATGACGTAAAATGTTTTTTATCTCATTTAGAAGTTACTACTACTACTACTATTTCTCGAAAATAACTAAAAAAGATATTTATTTATTCATATTTATTTATTTACTTATGATTCACTACAATTAGTGCTAATTAAACGACTTAGAGCAGGTATAAAAGGTGAAAGGGTTGTAAAAATTGCATGATTTGCATATCAACTTGCAGCGCGAAAAGTCGTTTATCGAACACGTGAATATTCAAAACAAGAAAATGGATACCACACCAGAAACATCAGTACTAGTGGTTGCGCTAATCGAAGATGGTCACAACCAGAGTTAAGTAGCACGACAGTTATAATTGAGCCAATACGCTGTACGCCGCGTATATCAACGCTATCAAGACACTAGTAGCTACAGTCGTCGACGTGGTTCTGGCCGAAAACGTGCAACATCGCGTCGTCGTGACGACCGTTGTCATGTGACGTCGTCATAAGAAATCGGCGTTTGAATGCTGTTCAGCTGGGTCAACAACTCCAGGAAGTCAGAGAAGTAGAGATTAGTCGTTGGACGGTTATGAGAAGACTAACTGAAGGAGGCCTAACTGCGCACAGACCAGCTATTGGACCAAAATTGTCCCCAGCTCACCAAGCAAGCAAGGCTACAGTTCGCTCGAGAACATTTAAATTGGACAATGACCCAATGGGGAACAGTACTGTTCGCTGACGAGTGCTGGATGTGTCTCCATGGTAAAGACGGATTCAGAAAATAAATTTATAGAAATTTATAGAAGAAAAATGAACGATTCGCCCAATGTTGCTTCTCAGAACGCGACGCTTACGGCGGTGAATCGTGCATGTTCTGGGGAGGCATGTCACTGAAGGCAAAAACAGAATTGGTTTCCAACAGTGGGTCCAATACTCACCGTCCGTCGAGAGGCCTCACAGCTCGACGATACGTGGAAAAGATACTGGAAGAGAACGTGATCCCTTTTACGGGATTTGTCGGCGAAAGTATCCTTTTTATGCACGACAACGCCATGCCGCACACCACCACTGTAGTACGGCAATACTTAGAGGCGGTTGATGTGACGGTTATGGCGTGGCCAGCACGAAGCGCCGACCTGAACCCCATTGAACACTTATGGGACGAGCTCAAAAAAAGAATACGGGCCTGAAATGTGGCTCCTACTAATGTCACCGAGCTGAAAATAGCGCTTAAGGAAGAATGGGACAGTATTCTGCAAGAATTTCTGGTTTTTTTTATAGGGTCAATGAAGCGCCGCATGGAAGCAGTAATTAAAGCTAGACCGTAGCCAAAAAAGGGTGTAGGAGTTCCAGCAGCGTAGTGCAGCTGAAAGTAACTGGGCGGAAGCTCGCGAATTCGAGGAGCGGCCCAGGCAGTCGAAGAAGCCCACAAATCGTAGTCAGGTGTGGAAATCCAGCCGGCCACCAAAACCTAAAGAGTCAAAGATTGATGTCGAAGCGTCGATTGACTTCAGAGCAAAGAACGAAACCAGTCCAGTGGATGAACCCTTGTATGATCTTGGTCCCAACACAAGCTCCATCCCAATACAGGAAGTGTATAGCCAGAACTGTGAATTCTCTGGTTATATTGATCAAGTCGAAAGAACCTATGAGGTGCCGAGAGGTTTAGATCCCCGCCTAGATAGAAGAATGCCCTTTAGCATGTTTCAACACTCAATGTGCACTATTTTTAATTGCTACTTATTTGATGTAGCACTTGATAACGGAGAGAGAAAAATAGGATCGGCAAGATGCCAAGACTTGTTGCCCGAAGATTTATGTATGCCGGACAACCTATATCATTATTGTACGACCGTTGGTAATACCACGACGTCAACAGGCGAGGAAGTAAAATTGAACATCCCTGACGCCGCTGTACCACAAGCAAGAGTGGGCGAAGTTCCCTCGGGGTCATTCGGTCCAGTGACGGCAAACTCGCACAATCTGTACGAATGTTATATTTCGACGTTGGCATACCGAGCACTTCAACCCATAGCCTCTTCTCCCCCATTCCCTAGACACTGAAATAAATTAATTTAGGTATTACCATAGTAAAAAAGTTAAATATATCCATGTAATACATAAATTTGTAAATATAGAATATACACATCCATTGCATAGTTGTAACGCCTGCCCTGTGTTATCTCTATACGTTAGTGCACTCTACTATTCTCATTATATCCACAGGGCGACAGGGCGCTGAACTCACCGATATTAAAAAAGAAAGAAGTTGCGATGCCCCGCGCAGTGCCCGAGATAGACGACATACTGGAGATGTTACAATTCAGCGACAGCAGCGACGACGACTCGCTGGATGTGAGTTCAGGCGCGAAATGATCGTACAATATCTTACTGCCTACTCAAAGTCAGCTAAATCTATAATAATACAAGACAAATCAGACTGACTTATATATTATATAAAAGCACAGCCGAAACTACTGGACATCAAATTTGGTATAGGGGTTCCTGTGAAAATGTTAGCAGTTAGTGTGTACTACTATAGCACTTTTAGAACTTCACCCTACAAACCCTTAAGGGGTTGAAATAGGAGGTTGAAGTTATTAATCTGAACGACACAGCTAGTTTTATACTCTGATTAAATTGTTGGCAGCGGGTGGTGGTGTCCTCGTCCGCGACCCCGCGGGCCTCGCTCAAGCGGCGCGAACAAGTGCCCGCACAGCACGGCCGACCCAAGACGAGAACCAGCTCGGAGAAGGTACAGTAGCAGTTGAGACATTTTTATGTAAATAAGTTTGCAGGCAAATGGATAATATGTTAACCAGGTAGTAGGTGCATACAGGTACAGGACACCTTTATAGAACATTCATTGTTTTTTTTAATAGTATAAGAAGGCAAGCAATCGATCGGAGCCATTTTCATGATTACCGACAACCATTGACATCCGTATAGAGACTATACTGATGCGCTGCCCCCCTTCCTCCTCCTCTCTCCATGGGCCACCGGCTATTTACACACCCACAGCGATAGTAAGTGAGAGGTACCTCCCCTGTCGTGCCGACCCAATTCGGCTACATGCATGCATGCAGCGTGACACTACCTCTTGCTAAAACTTCTTGCTTCAAAATAGATGTAAAATTATTTTATTACTAGTGCATCACTAACTTTATTTTTCTTTGCAGGGACTTTCAAGACCAGAAGACATACCTACTATTTCTTAATTTCTTAATATTACTCGTAAAGAAGTTTAATTTTAAAATTTAAAATGTTTTTGTTGTTGTTCTACGGATCTGTCCGAAATTAAATATTTGATATTTTAGTCTTATTATATGCAATTCATAATAAAAGTTGTTATACATCTACTCATGATGCGAGAACGAGATAAAGCTTATAGGCGATCTCGCAAATCTAATGATACGATTAAAATAGATTTTTATAAGGATATGAAACACCAAGTGTCCAGTGCAATAGCGCGGGCGAAGGTTGCTTACTTCCGGACCTATATTATATCCAACACACACAATCCTCGCTCGCTATGGAAGCATCTAAAGGATAATGTAAACATGAAGGGACACTACGAACATACCTTACCAAGTCATTTACGAGATCCTGATAAAATAAACAAATACTTCTTTAATGTACCGGGAAACAGGGACATTTCTTTGGCAACATACAGCTTCTGCGAGAATAACAGTTTTTGTGATACGATATACTCACTCTCACTCACAACCGAATGTATGGTGTCAAAGATTTTGAGATCGTTAAAATCGAATGCTGCTGGTGTAGATGGTATATCCTTAGATATGTTGTTATCTGCTCTGCCGACATGTGAGGACATTATTACTAAAATTATGAATGCTTCCTTAGCCGCAAACACTTTCCCTTGCAATAGCGAACAGCGTTAGTGCGACCAATACCTAAGAGAGATAACATCACAGATATAAAAGAATTACGACCTATTAGCATCCTACCATGTCTTTCGAAGGTTCTAGAGAAGATAGTCTGCGATCAGATAACTCAATTAGTAAATTCTGTAAATATACTATCTATCACACAGTCGGGATTTCGTAAACATTACAGCACTACTACAGCCTTGTCTGACGTAGTAGACAATATACTGACGGCTCAGGATAACGGTGATACTACTATTTTGGTTTTATTAGAATACTCTCACGCATTTGACACAATAGACAGATCTCTTTTATTGGCCAAGTTAAGGTATAATACCTTAACTTGGCCAATAAAAGTTGCTTTTGTACTTGCTTTTGTACAAACACAATCACATGGTTGTCAAGTTACCTTAGTGATCGAAAGCAGATTGTTGAAGTGAAAAACGACGATGGCTCTATATTGAGGTCTCAGCCGAGTCTAGTGAACAGGGGCGTCCCTCAAGGTTCAATTATCGGACCATTGTTATTTGCTATTTACTGTGCCGATATCATAAAAAATATAATTGTAAAGTTCACATTTACGCTGATGACATTCAGATTTACATATCGTGCAACCCCAAGAATTTGGGATGTATGGTAGAAGAGCTGAACACTGACCTGCCACGCATATCAGATTGGTCCAAAGCAAACGCTTTGGTACTGAACTCTGACAAAACCAAATTTATGGTTCTCGGCTCTTGCAGACAAATTGATAGGATATCACTCAACATGTCTAGAATATATATTGGAGATGAAGAAATAGAGCGAGTATCCTTAGCGCGCAACTTAGGGGTAATTCTTGAAGAGAGACTACGGTTTGAGCAGCATATCATTGCCACTGTCCGTAATTGTTTTTATAGATTAAAAGTTCTGTACAAAATCCGAAGATTTATACCAACTCATCTTCGAATTAGCCTGTATGAAACACTGGTTCTTTCTAAATTGAATTATGCCGATGCAGTAATTGGGCCATGTCTCCTAACACGATCTAAAAACCTAATTCAAAAAGTTCAAAACGCTTGTGCCCGTTACTGTTTTGACATCCCACCCCGGGAACATGTTTCACCTTTTCTAAATATGGCAAAAATGCTACGTATGGAGCACAGGAGACACGTGCATTTAGCGACGTTGCTTTTTGGCGTAGTAAACTTAAAAACTCCATCATATTTATACAAAGCTGCAATGGGCTCGGGATAAACAACATAATTACTGTACCAGAACGGCTGAGGATATGCTTGTATCCTATCCCCATCGCTCCGCTGCGTTCAGAGATAGTTTTAAATACTCGGCCACCAAATGTTGGAACAACTTGCCACGACCGATACGAACATCACAAACATTAAACTACTAAATCAAAACTAAAATCACACTTGTTTGAACTGCAAACTTCCTCTTGAACATGACAGAATGTGATGAGCTTGAGACATGTCTACTCGAACTAGTGAGTTGTGTTGTATTTCGAGTCATACTCGATGGCTTCTATTTGTTGTTTCATGCCTAACTGATCTTTCGTTTTCATCCATTTTTAATTTTTTTGTATCAGTAACAAATATATATATATATATATATATATCGTGTATACTTAACAGCCTCAGTTGTTCACAGCTTTCGCTCGTGTTACTACTGTTCCCCCGTTTGTTTTCGATATTTTAACTTTCACTACAACTCTCGCTTGCCAAACTGGACCCTGATTTGCCCTGTGATTGACCTGTGCTTGTGTTTCGGACTTTGATTGCCCAGTGATTTGGATTTTTGAATTGCAACATGAGCTATTCTTTGAGCGAATATGCAGAGATGCATTATTATTACGGTGTTGCCCAAGGAAATGGTCACTTAGCGGCAAGGCTTTATCGAGAGCAAGTCGAACGGCGAGGAGAAGAACGGGAGCATTACCCGGATCACAAAGTGTTTATAAACACACATAATACCCTGATGGCCGGACGAGTTCCTGGACGCGGTTCTCACGAAGGAATACCTAGAATGGACTCAGATGTTAGAGATCAAGTCCTGGAACAAGTGCAAAATGACCCTTCTACTAGCACCAGGGCTATCTCAAGAAGCATCGGCGTACCACGAACCTCAGTTATGATGGTTCTGAAGTCAGGTAAATTAATTTAATTTTGTCTTTAAACCGTGATGTAGAATTTTGCATACTGTTTGTTAGCGATGAGAGATGGATTAATTTAATTATTGTGACGAGCAAAACGTACTATTTCGTGAGACAAAAAAAATAATGTATCTAAATGATGTCTAGCATTACAATATGACATTTTTGTAATTTTTTTCATTTTATTTAATTTTCCATTTTTTTCAGAGGGATACCATCCGATTCACATTCAACGGGTACAACAATTACTACCTGCGGATTATCCAAGGCGAGTGACTTTTTGACGAACAATGTTGGAAAGAAGCGAGCGGGATTCTAATTTTTTCGAAAAAATTCTGTGAATGACGAATCGCAATTCGAAAGGACCGGAGTGTTTAATATCCACAATTACCATAGTAGGAGCATTGAAAACCCACACATGGCAAGATCATCAAACTTTCAAGTACGATTTAGTGTAAATTTGTGGTTGGGCATTGTAAACGGCATGCTTATAGGACCTTTCGAATTGCCAAGTAGATTAAATGGAGCCCAATATTTAGAGTTTTTACAAAACAATTTAGACCATTTGTTGGAGGATGTAGACTTACAAGCTAGAAGAAGAATGATTTTCCAAAATGATGGGGCTCCTTGCCACTACACAAGAACGGTACGAGGGCACCTAGATCAACGATTCCCCAGAAGGTGGATTGGGCGTGGCGGGCCAATTCCTTGGCCTGCGCGTTCACCAGATCTCAACCCCATCGACTTTTTTCTCTGGGGATTTTATGAAGAGATGGTTTACGCACACGAAATAAACACGGAAGCAGAGCTGCGTGAAAAACTAAGGCAGGAAGCAACAAAAATTAGACAAAATACTAGTAGTCTTAGGAGACTGAAACAGAATTTTTTAAGACGTTGTAGATTATGTATTGAAGCGGAAGGAAGACACTTTGAAAATTTACTATGAATAAAAATCAATCATAACTGTTTTGTTTTATTAATTATTAATGTATCACAATAATTAATCACACATAGCCATCCTAGTTTACCTTAGAAATAACCAATAGGTGCTTTTAAAAGAATTAATTAATTTAGGACATTTTACGCCCCTGTACATTTAAAGGCAGTTTACGGCTAAAATAGGCCTATCAAGTACAACTTACTTTGTATTATAATCAAAGCTGAGCGTCTTAGGAAGTTTTTAAAATTAGTTAGAATTCATGAGACTTTTTTATTTTTTTTTATTAAAATTTAAAAATTGAACTGCGACTCGCTCAAACGCAAATTATTTATTTTCGATAAAAAAAATTAATATCTTTTATCAATAGTAGGAAGCTAGTGATTTTACACGTGAAAGTATAACTAATAAGGACTAAGAGACAAAAAAAATAATAACAAAAATAGCTTAATTCACAAAGAAAAAAAATGTTTTAATAGTTAGGTAGGAAATTTTAAAATATTATGAAAAAAAATCATATCTCGTAAACTACAAAAAATCGCTTAACATATATGGGGTATTTCCGAGTACATCCAGATGTCAGCAATCCAAAAAAAATTTTTGGACGTTACCGATTAAAATTTATTATACAGTGTGTAACAGAACGAAAGGCAAAGTTGATACCTGGTTGATGATACAGTGGAGTATTTTGTAATAGCGTACTTTTTATTAACTATTAGTTGATTTTGCACAATTTCAATATGATTTTAGTTCCTCTTATTTGCAGTCGGATAAAGATTCTTGTAACATAGGGGAGCGGGGGGCTTGTTTTAACGGGGGTAGGTATTAACAAGCTTCTAGCGCCTAAACTATAAACGACAAATTGCCAAATTCAACCTATAACAATCGGGC
>LUGF01002214.1:154743-168477 GCA_001625245.1 Calycopis cecrops
ACAGCTCACTCGCGATTTAAAATTCCAATTAATTCAGATGTAGATTCTACGTCTCATATGTCGTTAGGGTCACCAGAAGCTAAGTTATTGAAGGAAACTCATTTAATCATTTGGGATGAAGCTCCTATGACTAAATGTCATGATATTGTTGTAGTTGATCGACTCCTTCAAGATATAATGAAAAATAAATTACCTTTTGGCGGCAAAACATTGTTATTTGCAGGAGATTTTCGTCAGATTTTACCTGTTGTAGTTAACAGGTCACGAAATGATATTATAAAAGCTTCAATTAAGCACTTTTCAATGTGGTCAAACTTTACTCAACTCCAATTGACTCATAATATGAGAGCTCACGATGATTTAGAGTTTGCTTAATGGGTATTAAAGGTAGGCGATGGATCAGCTAATGAAGATGGAAACGACCACATTGAACTGCCTCAGCGATGCATTGTAGATAATTCAATTTTGGACCATATTTTTGGTGTTTCCCTTAACACGAATGATTATAAAAGTTATTCAAGGAGAGTTATCCTTACTCCCAAAAACGATGATTGTTTTCAATTAAACGATCAAGTTGTCGAAAAAATTCCCGGCCTGCTTAAAATTTATGAGAGTTCTGACGCTGTGGTTGAGGACGATCATAATGATGTTATAAACTATCCTGTAGAATTATTAAATTCTATAACGCCTGCAGGACTACCACCACACGTTCTAAAATTAAAAGTTGGTTTTATAATAATGCTTTTGAGAAATTTAAACCCGACTGTTGGGTTGTGCAACAGAACCCGTCTTATTGTAAGAGCGTTGGCTTCACGTGTCATTGATGCCGAAATTATTTGTGGTAGTCATGTGGGAACCAGAGTTTTTATTCCTCGAATTCGTCTCCAGCCATCTAACAGTCAACTGCCTTTTAAATTTAGTCGGCTTCAGTTTCCCATTCGCATAGCATTCGCTATGACAATAAACAAAAGTCAGGGACAAACTTTCGACAAAGTCGGTATATTTTTACCTAATCCTGTGTTCACCCATGGCCTGCTCTATTTTGCCTTCTCTCGAGTTCGAAGATTCGATGATTTAAAAATTCAAAAAATTATCAATACCACTGAACAAGGCCTGAAAGGTGATAAATATTTAACAAAAAATGTGATATATAGAGAAATTTTATGATTAATTAACCTGTGATGTATGATGGAGAATATTCCTTTATAAGTTATTACCTTTGCCAAATTCTCGGATAAGTAGGTACTCATTGCAATTTGTGTTGTTGATTTATATTCCTTTATTTTGAATATTTAATTAAAATAATTTGTGTAAAAACTTTGCAGTTTTTATTTACTTTATTTATTAAACACAATGAACGAAGCAATACGAATCTATGTCTTCCCTATACCTTTAATATCTACCTACATTTTGCACCTAGATGTGTATTATGAATCACATTTTACCCGAGCGAAGCCGGGTTCTCATCTAGTCTATTTATAATATGCTATAGAAAAAAGTACACAGTTACACTTATATTATGTAAAACCTAAACGGCATGGACTCTGAGTTTTGAAAATGGGATATGAAAGTGACTCACGGTAATACTGCGACGACCGCTATGAAGATGATTTTCATTATAGTTGTTGTAGCGTTGCACGGCGACTCGCACGGAGCTCGGGCACGACGATTTATTCTCTTTGACACGGACGGACGGACTATAAACGGACGTTTGGTCCAACCTGTATAAAAAAATACGTTTCATTTATTTAATGAATAACGGCAATTTCATATGTAAAGATCTAATATTTTGAAAGGGCGGTAAATGCTTTCCCAAAGGCTCACCCAGGACGCATTATAAATCAATACGATGTGGCTTGACTGCTATCGCAAGCTTTTCTGAAATGCGCAGTAGTATAAATGCAGTTCATGGTTTTGAAAAACCTGGTATTCGGCCTGTGAATAAATTTGCTTTTGGTGATGAAGATTACGAACCAGCTGCTGTGATTGTAGTATCATCTAACATGAAAGTTCGCATAGAAGGTAAGCAATCACCAGAACCCGACGGGATAGGGAACCTTCGCCTTCTTGACTTCAAGAATAATCCATCAAGTCCCGTTGATCCTCTAGAAATAATTCTATCTCCAAAGAGAGCTACTCCTTCTGAGCTTCTGAGGCCTTTTTGCGCCAATTATAGGCTCAATTCTAAAACACCTGAAAAGATTCGTAGCGACGTAGGATGTACACCAGAACCAGAACCTGTATGTTCTCAAATTGCCTCTGCTGCTGACCCAGATATTGCTACAAATGCTCAGAAAAGTCACACAATGCTGTAGAGGCCCAAGAACACTCGCAAAGAAGTATAAGCAGCGCCAAATCACCTGACATGCAACCTGGATGATCAACCATCCACTATAGTCGTTTCTTTTTGAGACCTTTGCCAAACCCTGCCAAATCAACGACCACGTAAACGTAACTTACCAAAATCAGAAATATTAACCAGTACGCACAGGAAGACCAAAAGCAGAAATTTGAAAAAATAATATTAATATAATTATTGCAGCTATTTTGTATGAAATTAACTAAAAGTTTTTTTTAAGCTATAATTTAAGATTTTTTTATTTTTATCTGTATAAATCTGTATGTTGAAATTCTAGCTCAAATGATTTGATTTTGGTGGTGGTGACCTGTAATGTACGATGACGTAATAGCCGGTGTAGTCCAGCCCAGCCCATAAGTAAATAAATGTTTAAATGAAATAAAATTAGGACAATAAAAACAAGACTGGATGAGAAATCATTAAGATCCTATTAAGACTGTTCCTAAGAAAACAAAAACAAAAAACCGCAAGAAAAGCTATCCGACCAATAAAATATAAGGAATTAAAGATATTTCATGTTTTTTTTTGCGGCAAAATTTAAATTGAAGAGGATGATAATCCTATTGAAAATTGGATTCGATGTGACATTTGTCAAAAATGGCGTCACAAAGAATGTTCCGCTTTCGATGGTACTCAAGGGTATATTTGAGACAATTTTTTTATAAATTATTTGACATAATATATTAGAGAGAGTCAGTCACCATGATCAAGTCCTATACATCAAGTACCCAAGAAGGCAAGACGCCTAGGGCGTCTACTACTTCTTAGAACTACTACAGTAAGTGAATGATAATGATTGATTTTCGTAAGCTCAACGAAAAAATATTTGCAGACAAATTCCCCATACTTAATAATAATGATATCTTAGATAAATTAGGCAGGGCACTATACCTTACAATTGACTTAGCATTAGGATACCATCAATTGGAAATGCATCCAGTCGATATAGAGAAAACTGCATTGTTTAGATTAAGGTTACCACTGACGATACGTCCATTAATCCGAATGGAGTAGTCGTCGTCCAAAATTGTCCCATGAATGGTAAAAAAATATTCCATTTGGATGGACGTCAGGCAGCTCTGGATTTCCAAACGAATTGAAATCCATGCGTCCAGGCCAAATGGACGTCATCCGCGGCCGTCGTCAATGTCAGAAACGTGCGCCACGCCATATGGAAGCAGTCCGAATTGTCCGTGAATGGGCGAAACGGAGTCCAGTTTTTTGAGGTTATTGTTTCAGTTCATGTTTTGATGTCGATGGTGGTGCCTGTGCTGTGTATTTGTCAAGCGTTATAAATATTTTTTTTATTTTGTCTATGTCCGCGCGTGACTTTGTGTTGGAAGTAATAGAAAAATATAAATCATATCCATGTTTATGGCAAGTAAAACATCCTGATTATCACAACAGAGAAAAGAGAAATGCAGCGATGAATGCTTTGTTGGAATTGTTTAAAACAAAGGATCCAGAAGCCAACCTAGATACGGTTAAAAAAAGATTACCACTTTAAGAAATTGTTTTAAAAAGGAATTAAATAAGGTATGTGTTGTAAATTTATAGAAAATTATTCGTTTCGGTAGTTATTTGTAATATGTGTAGACAAATAAATTAACACAATAAAATAGAATATTTATTTCAAGTCTTCGATGCATACGTTATACTATTTTATCATCTTGCCAACTGACACTACCTCCCCCATTAAAATATTGCACAAAGGCTTCCCTTACATTTTTGCATTACTGCTGGCATTCGTATTTGTAATATTTAATGAAGTAAAACCGATTGCAGAAGTTGAATCATTAGTATTCATGTCAATATCGAATACAATATCCGTTGCATAAGGGGAGCTAGATTTTCTAAGAAAATTGTAAATGAGACAGCAAGTTAAAACAACTAGAATCTATCTAAACCTAAGTTTATACCAGTATGAAAGACTCTGAAACGGTTTGACATGATACCGAATACATTTTCTATTATTCGCCTAGCTCTTGACAACCTATAATTGAAAATTTTTCTTTCTTTTGTCAGAGCTGCTCTGCTAAATGGCTTCATAAAATCACTTCGCAGAGCAAAAGCTTCATCCCCTACAAATACAAAGGGTTTAGTGTGGCTGTTTTGACACCTGTCATCATTGGGGATGTTAAGTTCCTTTCTTAGTAATTTTTCATAAAAAATTGTATGTGTGTGTGTACTAACTTCACACCATATAAATTCATAGTTGGCATTTGCACAAGCCATTAGCACAATGCTACAGAAATTCTTTTAATTCCAAAAATAGGAACCACTACCTGGAGGTGGTATTATCCTTATATGCTTTCCGTCTATAGCCCCAAACAATTAGGAAACTGCCATCTTTCTTCAAAGTCCTTTGCGATTTTCCTCCATTCTTCTTCAGTATCTGGCATTTGTAACAAATACATTTTTTTTCAGATGTGCTATAATGAAACTGAAACCAATGTATCAATGAATGTACAATCGCCACTTTCACAAAGTAGTGTGGCTTCATCGTCAAGGACTCAAAAAAGAAAAACCAAAGCCCAAGCTGACAATGTTCTAACAAAGATAGCAAAGAAATTGGAAGAACCTCCACAAGTGAAACAGCAATATGACTCATTTGGTGAACATATTGCAGAAAAATTAAGAAATTTGCCGGCAATGATGGCTACATACTGCCAAAAAATAATTAATGATGCGATATTCATGGCTGAAACCAACAATTGTCTACAATGTGCGAATGTATTTAACTATTCTTTCGCACATTGTAGACAATCATTTGAACCAGAACAATGCAAATAATTCGCAAATACACACATCAACAACTGACTGCGGAGGCCAGTCTAGGACAGCGATATCATGCTCACGAAACGCGCTCATCACCAGCATTGCAGTATCTGCACGAGCATTGTCCTGCACGAAGACAAAATCTTGAAACAACATGTTCGACTACCTCCCGGCAGTATTTTCCGGCAGTCATGTTGCCCCGTATCAAAACAAGGTCGGTTCTTGCACCAACTCGGATTCCGGCCCCAACCATTATGGTTCCACCTTGATAAGGATGAACTTCCTGTGGACACCGAAGCCGTTCACGTCGTCCCGAAGCTCGCCAAACACCTTCTTGTATCAGGATGGAAACCGAACCTAGATTCATCAGAAAACAGTATATAAGCCCACTGATCTTCAGACCATTGTTGATGAACCCGTGCCCACTGTAACCGCCTTGCTCGATTGCCACGCCGAAGTGCTGGGGCACGCAACGGCCTACGAGACTTGAGACCGATCTCGTGCAACCTCCTCCTCGCAGTTTGAGTACTAATAGCCACCGCGTGTTCAGACCGCAGCCTTTCTATGACTTGCCGAGCCGTAGTTTTTGGCTCTCTTCGGGCTATGTTTTGTAAAAAACGATCTTGTCGTTCCGTTGTTACCCGATATCTACCGGTATGCCTTTCAGCCGTACTTCCAGTGACCCGGTAACGCTCACACAATCGTCTAATAACCGATTGATTGGAATTTATAACGAAAGCAACTTCACACTGTGATCGCCCAGCTTCCAGCATACCTACAGCACGTAACATTTCTTCTTGTGTTAAATGGCGACGCGACATTATGCTAACAACATAAATCTTCCTCTTTAAAATGTTTTTTTCTAGAAATGTATTTAAATTGTCCAAAAATTTTAAAGGAGACAAAACATTGAGACAGTCACGGTACTCGCAAGAAACATTTTACCGCCAATTTACTCAAAAAAGTGGACATAGGTTTTAAAAATTTAAATTTAGAACATTATTTTCATCACGTTTATTTTTACATTTAAACTTTATAAGTGGCCAGTACATTGTTTCAAATAGTTTTATATGGAAAAGTTCAGATTTATGGGGTGACTTTGTTGATAAGTTTATATATGAATCTGCCAAACCAGAATAATGACAATTCTGTTTTTGTGAATAATTCAGTAAATGAGCCTGGATCTTCATAACAACACCATAATTTATTGTATGAAGCATTTGTTACCGCTATAGGCGACACAGATTCAGACAACACTAAATAATTACTTTTAAATATGTTACTTTTACTTTAATAAATGATTGTAATACTCGATAATAAAAATACTAAATACACATTGTATTATTTACTTATTTTTATATAACTCTTTAAAACCGTTATGATTGCCTTGCAAGTTTCTGGAATAATGATTCCCAGGCACTCTGCAGAAATTGCAGTTTCAAATTTCAGATTTTCATATGTATAGTATTGTTATCCATAGTATTATTTATTTCCGTTCCGTACGATTGCACAGTTCGAAGTGACGCCATGCATCCAAATGAAAGTATCGTGAATGGTACCGTATCTGGATAAATTTTCATTTGGAGTGCATCCAAAAGGAAGTCTACTAAATGGACGTATCGTCAGTGTTAAGCTTTAAAGCTGTTCTTTTAGACGTTTTGACTCGATCATAACCTAAAGGCAAATGATCGAGTCATGAATCTCGAAAACACTCGATTGTGTGACTTGATCATTGTCAGGTGACAATAGAAACGAAATAAAACTTTGGTTTTATATTAATAAATAATAATGTACCATAATCCTTGGTAATAAAGTCGATTTTTGTCTTTCATTGGATTACTCAGGCGACGCAATAAGCGAGTCTTCTACTTCTTTCGTTTCGAACTTTATTTTTACTCCCGCGCTCTTTCTCGCAGCGGCATGGCTTGCGTCCTAGTGCCGACTCGATCGATTGCCGACGTTCAATCGATCAGTTGCAAGTTGCAATTGATCGATGACCTACGTGCGGTGAAGTTTTACAATTATTTTGATAAATTGCTACGGGTGTTATTGACGTGTATGCGTATTGTTTTTTTTTAATATATGTACCTACAAATAGCTGAAATAACATTATTATTAACAAAATTTGTGGTGTTGGAATTGCATGTGTGTAAATATTAAAAGTACATAACTTATTTATTTTAATGTATAACTAACCTAGCTTAATTTTGTTTTATTTTATTTTTTTTATTTTATACCAAAAGGAAGGATTTTATTTTGTTTTATTTTATACCAAAAGGACCTATTGTTTTTTATAATTTCGAAGAAAAAAATAAAATATGGTATCATTTTGCCGTAATAAATAAAGACAAGGCAAAATGTGACTACTGCTCAAAAACATTAAGTTTTTCTGGAGGTGGCACAGGTAATTTAACGAAACATGAGAAATATGCATGGGGCAATACCTATTGACCCAATGCAATATACAGATCGCCTATAGCGGAATCGGCTGTAACTTATAGTTCAGGAGCCGATGCTGTGCCGTCTACCTCAAGAGAGATACTTTTTATACCTCCGTCAGGAGAGGTATGTAACCACCACCACATGCACCAATCATTCCATTAGTTCGCTAAACCGCACAAGGACAGTCTAGAATAGACAATTTTACCGTTTTCACAAGACCACTGCTAATTAACAAGTCAAAGAAAATTGATGAGCAGGTCACAAGATTTATAGTTAAAGGCTACCACTCATTTTCTGTTGTCGAGGAAGAAGAGTTTAAAAATATTTTTAAAAGTATTTTGCCAAGTAACGCACTTCCTACCCGAAAAACTGTGTCGTTCAGTTTAGTGCCAAAACTATTTCAGCGCACAAAGGACGATATATTTTGAAAGTTAAAAACTGAGGCCGAGGCAATATGCCTAACTACAGATGGATGGACATCTGTCACTAACTCAAGTTACCATGCAGAGACAGCTCACTATTCTATTAGGCTGCATAGAATTTGAGCAGCAGTCGACCGCCGAAAACTTGTCGTTCTTTTTATTAAATGAAGTCAAGTTTTGGGGAATCGGACATAAAATATCAGGCATAGTGACAGATAACGTAGCAAACATTGTGTCAGCCGTACGCCTAACAACTTGGCGGTATTTTCCATGCTTTGCTCATACCATCAACCTTATTGTACAACACGGCCTAAACAATATTAGAGCCCAATTAGACAAAGTTAAAGCTATTGTACAGTACTTTAAGCACAGCACTATAGCTCAAAATAAATCAGTGGTTATGCAGCAGCAATTAAATTTACCGCCTCTCAAACTGAAACAGAGTGTAGTGTGGACTAGGTGGAATTCCACTTACGACATGTTAGTAATATTACTTAAAATAAAAGATGCTGTCATTAGTACTTTGGACATCGAACAACCTCGACTGAACACCCTAACGCCTGAAGACTGGATACTTATTGAAAAATATATGTACTAAAAATATTTTACGACATTACTGTAGAGATGAGTACATAAAAGTCGGTATCAATGGCCAAGGTATTGGTTCTAATAAAAATAATGAAAACGATTGTGGAAAATTATTTTCCTGATAATACACCGATAACAGCACCTTATGAGTATGATCAGCTACTCGTGACGGTTCGAAACCAGCTTAACGATCGGTTCCTCGACGTAAAGAATAACGTTCTGGCTGCAGAAGCGTCATTTCTTGATCCTCGATTTAAAAAGCATGGATTTTCAAATAAAGTCAAATACGAATACTGTATAAAAACTATACTAAATAAGCTTCGTGGGTTATGTGTGATAGAAGATGCGCTGTAACGGGTGATTTTTGCCTGCTTGAGTTTTAAAAAAAAAAATGAAGACGCGTTATGAAGTGTCAATCTGTGACATGTCTTTCCGCCTTGGTCTCGAAGATGGCGGCTGACGTGTTTTTGGTGGTGCATCGCACGAGAGAAGACTCAGTCGGAGCGACCTGAGTTATTATTATCATTTATAATTAAATTATTAAATAATTATATAGCAAGTGGCCATATATTGAAAAGGGTACGTATTTGATGTATTTCTTTATAACACTAACATGAACATATTGTAGGGACACATATATTTGCCAACGTAATAAATACAATATTTGTCGATGTAGGCGCATTAGGTTAGCCAGTCAGTCACTGTAATGCTCGCACCCAGGTCGCACGTGGATTAAAGAAAGCTCTCTAACTACGTATTTTATTGCAATTCATAGTATACTCTTGAGGAAACACGCTAAGTAATAAAGTATGGTAGATTACCTAACTATAGTATCAGCATACTAGACAGAACAGTAATATAACCTTAAAGTGGTGACCCCGACTATATCAAGTGTATAACATATTAGTTAGTGCATATCGGTAGTGTGTTGCAGTGACTCACCACTCGCGCGTAGTAACATAGTTGTAAAAAAAAAATGGCAAACCCTCACATCAATTTACCCGTGCGTGCCACCGAAGCGAAAGCGGAAGGAGAATCAGCCATCGCGACTATAACGGTGTAGTCAAGAATACCGGAGTTTTGGGCAGACTAACCGCGTTTGTGGTTTGTCCAGTTCGAGGCGGTTGTAGAAAACCAGAAGCTCAGTGAGGTGCCTAAGCTGAACCTGGTTGTAACCAAGTTAAACAAGACGGCGAGGTAGACGACGGATTAGACAGTTATCGTTTATTAGCGAGTTCACGACGGACATACAATACATTGGTGGTCAGGACAATGTCGTCGCGGACACTCTATCGCGCATTGAAACGATAACATGTCCGGTGGCGATAGATTTCTCGGAAGTCGCATTACATCAACGTAGCGACTCGTACCTTAAGCATGAATTGCAAGAAACGAACCACAGTAAATTGATTTAAGCAGGTTCTTTTGCCACAGTGTAATGATCACATTTATTGTGAAATATCGACTAGTAAAATAAGACCGTATTTGCCTATGAAATTTAGACGTCAAGTCTCGACTCCGTCCATGACCTGAGTCATCCCGGTATTCGGGTTAGAAGAAAATTAGTATCGGATAGATATTTTTGGCCCGGCATGAGTAAATACGTAGGTACATGGGCAAAGGCTTGTATTGAATGTCAGCGATCTAAAATTCATAGACACACGGAATCGCAAATAGGCATATTTCCTAAGGCAGATAGATTTACGCATTTGCATATAGATATAGTAGGGCCGTTGCCAACTACTTCGGATGGGTATAGATATTGTTTAACCATGATGGATCGATTTACCGGCTGGCCTGAGGCATTTCCATCGCGGGATATTACGGCGGAGACAGTAGCCGAGATAGTTTTCTCCGGATGGGTAGCCCGATTTGGCTGTCCTAATAAGCTTACAAGCGATCAGGGTAGGCAATTCGAGAGCAAAGTTTTCAACCAGCTCATGAAGTATCTGGGAATCGAGAAGTTGCGTACTACGCCTTATCATCCGCAGAGTAACGGCATGATTGAACGTTGGCATAGAGCACTGAAAGTGGCTCTTATGGCACGTTTGAAATGCAACACGTCGTGGGTAGAACAGTTGCCCGCCGTATTATTAGGATTAAGAGCAGCTCCACGTGGTGACACTGGTGTCAGTGCCGCAGAACTTACTTATGGTAGAACCTTACGTTTACCAGGTGATTTCTATGATGAGACAAGTATTAATATCACAGAGTCGGAGTATTTAAGTAAATTAAAATTAACTATTAGTGGATTAAAACCGAAGCCACCCTCTCATCAGAAGTCGAAACCTTTCTTCGTTCACCCTGATTTGAAATCGTGTTATAAAGTATTTGTAAGAATAGATGCTGTACGCCACAGTTTGCAGAAACCCTACGATGGACCTTATCCTGTGGTCAAACGCCACAATAAAGTCTACGTAGTCAGAATAGGCGACAGACTAACCTCGATTTCAATAGACAGGTTAAAACCCGCTTACACCTTAAACGAGGAGATAGTAAGCGATGATGATGATGATGATGACGCTTATATTATTAAACGCACGAAATGTGGCAGAGTCGTAAGAAAACCCGCAAGATTCATGTAATTCTACATTATTTTGCAATCACATCATCAGTTTTGTATATTATGTGAAATGTATAGTTGCGCAATTTGCCAACTGGGTAAAATTTTGTTTATTGTAAGTAGTTTTCCAGTACTTGTATTATTTGCACATGCAAGTGGTAATCGACAGAGTGCATACTTATCTTAATATTAACAGAATACCTGCCTATCTATCCATGTCCGTTACGTCCCAAGGTTGCTTGCCGCTTACATTGCCTTTATATATTAATATTTGGTTCCTATGTTTTTTAACTAACACAGATGTTAAATCGTCCTTTATAATATATAACATCCTTTCAATATTTATTAGAATAGTCCCCTTACACCACGTCATGTACTTGTCCTTATTACTATATTTTTTAAACCGGTGTTAGTACTATATTTGACCGGGCGACAATGCTACATATTTGTTGCCACGGTGTTTATTTCGAGAGAACTGGTTGACATCAATAGCAGTGAGTGCGGTTGACGAAGGCGAGTGATGACTCGGCGTTATAAGGTCGAGCCGGGATCGCAACTTGCGACCGAACACTAGTTGAGCTGGTGTGGTGTTGGTGGAGGTGTGCACTGAGTTACGGTAGTCAAATAGGTACTTGAGTAATTTTAATTTAGCATCCTTACTGCTTATACCGCTTAAAATACTAGATTTAATGCCCTTTTTAACTACCTTTACATATATTTCCGCTTGACCATTACTGGCGGGGTGACAGGGTGGCGATGTTAAGTGCGCGATTCCATTTAATGCACAGAAATTATTAAATTCTTGTGACGCGAATGATGTACCATTATCCGACACCAACGTATTGGGAACACCGAATCTCGACATGAACTCGCACATTTTATCTATTACCGCGCCCGTGTTACAGCTGCTCATGTCGTAGACTTCGAACTATTTGCTGTACGCATCTACAACAACCAGGTACATGCAGCTGTTCAAAGGACCCAAGAAGTCGAGATGGACCCGGTAAAATGGATGCGGGGGCTGCGGCCACGGTGAGACAGGCGCCCGCGGGGGCGACGGTCGCAGTTCGTTGCATACCGCACACGTACCTATCACTAGTTCGAGAGCCTTGTCTATCCCCGGGAACCACAGCCGAGCCCGCGCTTCCGCCTTAGTCTTGACTATGCCTAAATGCGAAGTGTGCAATTCTTTTAGGACACGACTTTGTAAACACTCGGGAATAACTACCTTGTGCCCTCTCATGACACACCCATTTTCAAATGATAATTGCATTTTACAATAAAAATATGGTTTAATACTTCCATCTGTTACTTTCCTAGGCCAGCCGTTATCTATATAACTTATCACTTGCTTGAGTATCGGATCGTTATACGTAGCCTCTCTTAACTCCCGAGGTGTGATGGGCAACGAGCCGTCCACAACAAACCTCACGTAAGCGGCGCGGTCGTACAGGTACGCCTCACGCGCCGCGTCACTGGCGGTGGGCTCGGTCGCAGCGAGGCTCGCCCGTGATAGGTAGTCCGCGCTATTATCTTTACTTTTTACGTACTCCATTATATAATTGTAGCTGCTTAAAAACAGCGCGTAACGTTGTAACCGGTTTGCCGACACCTCGGGTACTCCCTTGTGTTGACCAAAAATCGACAACAGCGGCTTATGGTCGGTACGCAAAATGAATGGAAATAATTGCGGTGGCTTCTTTTTGTATTTGCGAATATCTTTTTTCGGCGCTGTTTAAGGTGCGCGACGCATAAGCTACTGGCCTCTCTAGCTTGTCGTTCCCAATTTGCGACAATATCGCCCCTAGCCCGGTCGGAGACGCGTCTACAGTTAGAATAATTTTTGCATTGGCCTTATAATGTGCGAGGACTTGATCGGACGTTAATATATTTTTAATTTCCCTAAATGCGTTATTTTCTATATTAGACCATTGCCATGTAGTGCCCTTTTTTAATAGGTCGTATAATGGACTAAGAATAGTTGCAGCTCCTGGCACAAAACATCTATAATAATTAATTAGCCCCAAAAAAGACTGCAACTGGTTAATGTTTGTAGGCACCGGCGCATCCACTATAGCCTTTATTTTCTCTGGCGATTTTTTAAGCCCTCTTTATTAATAATATATCCTAAATAATTTATTTGTTCCTTAAAATAATCACATTTATCTCGTTGCAACACGAGTCCAGCGTCTTGTAGACGCTTCAACACCGCATGCAGCCGCTCCAGGTGCTCGGCGCGGTCGCGACCTGTGATGCAGACGTCATTCAGCAGGCAGAGGATGCCGTCGATACCGGCCAGTAGCCCCTCCATCGCGCGCTGGAAAATAGCCGGCGCGCACGCTAACCCGAACACTAGCCGAGTAAATACAAAGAGACCGCGATGCGTGTTGATGCAAGTGTACTTCTCGTCGAGAACAAATTGGTTATAAGCCATCGATAAATCGAGTTTAGTGAACTCCTGACCCCCGTGTAGCTTAGAAAATAATTCTTTAATCGTAGGTAATGGATATTTATCGATGACCAGCTGTTTATTTAAAGTGACGGAGTAATCTACACACAGACGTACTGAACCGTCGCGCTTT
>LUGF01002214.1:168596-190263 GCA_001625245.1 Calycopis cecrops
TCAACTAATGGCTCGCCTTTAAAAGATCGGATGTTGAATAACTCACCGTCATCATCATCATCGCTTTCGTTAACCGCGTCCACCTGAACACATTTTACAGACCTACACATTCTGCGTTAATGTCCCTGCCTATTGCACTTTTTACATATGTAACTCGCGAACCGACACTCCGCGGATGTATGATTGGAGTAGCCGCACACTTTGCACTTTTCTTAGTTGGCACTTTTTTTACCGTGGGTTAGCACTTTTTTGTCTATTTTGAACACGGCCGGTTCGGGCGCCTGTGACGCAGCCGCTGCGGCGGCGCGCGCGCACCGATGGTTCTCGGCGAGCTCCACGGCCCTGGCCAGTGTGAGCCCGGACAGATCCTGCACGAACAGCTTCTCCTTCTCTGGTCCTGGCAGCATACCCATTAAGAAGCGATCGCGCAATGCCTCTTCAACATTGCTGAAGCTGCAACTCGCGGTGAGACCGCGCAGTCTCGCTGCCCACTGGGTCGCTGACTCCGTTGGCAATTGCACTGCCGCGTAGAAATTATGCCTTTCTGCGAACCCCACTTGTTTGGGTGTAAAATGTGCATCCAGAAGGCTCAGAATGTCTTCGTACGGTACATTTTCGAGGTCTTTTGGCAACGCTAAGTCGGAAGCCAATTTGTATGTACCATCAGCGAGTGCGCTAAGTAGAAACGCTCGTCTTTTGTGTCCTTGTGGATCTTTTATCGCGTCGATGTCGTTCGCGATGAACCACTGAGCTATCCTGCCCTTAAAAATCTTCCACTCTTGCACGTTGTGGTCGAAATTCGACAAGAAGCCAACATTCGTAACCGACATTATTTTTTTATTTTATTATTATTATTTTTTTAGCGCGGGTAGTACGTCGCCACTGAGAGATATACGGATACGAGTGAAACACAAGACGGTTGGTAACGCACTGATTTATTACAAGTAGTTACAGTTGACATTATTTCATGCCTACCTTACATATATAACAATAATTCAATGGACTAGCGAAACAAACGAAGCTTTTTTGAAGTGCAAACAAAGCATTCAGGAAGCTACCATACTATCGCACCCAAATCACTCAGTCCCATTAGCACTCATGTGTGACGCATCTAATTTATGTGCTGGAGCCGTATTGCAACAATACACTAATAACACTTGGCAGCCACTTGGTTATTTTTCAAAGAAGTTCTCAGATGCACAAACGAAATATAGCATATAGCATTCGATCGGGAGTTAACAGCTATCTACATGGCCATAAAACATTTTAGAAAAACTTTCGAAGGAAGACCGTTAATAATCTACACAGATCATAAACCGCTCACCTATGTGTTCTCAAAGATTAACACAACAAACGAATTACCACGAAGAACCCGCCAAATATTATTTATCGGCGAGTTTACAACAGATGTTCGTCACATCAGCGGAGCCGACAATATAGTAGCCGACGCGTTATCGCGTATTGATGAAATCGCTTGTCCTTCTACCTTCGACTGACCAATTATCCGATGCTCAAGAAAACGACAGCACACTTCAAGCTTTAATCTCACAAAATGATCTTACTTTGAAGAAAGTCTTACTGCCTACTTCTGACAAGGAAATTTATTGTGAATGCTCTAAGTCACGAATACGTCCGTATGTACCGGAAAAACTCCGCCGCGACGCATTCAATGCAATACGTAATCTCAGTCATCCCGGAATAAGAACAACGCGCAACTTAATTCAAGAACGTTTCTTTTGGCCGTCTATGAATGTTGATATCAGAAAATGGGCAAAGAATTGTATAGCCTGTCAAAAAGCGAAAATTCAACGCCACACTACAAGCGCTTTATTAACATTTCCGCACGCGACCGAACGTTTTTCTCATGTACATATTGACATCGTTGGACCTCTTCCTACATCACCGGAAGGTCATCGTTACCTAGTTACTATGATTGACCGCACAACTAGGTGGCCAGAAGCAATTCCGACTGAAGATATTACAGCCGAAAGAGTAGCGAAAATATTTTATGAAAACTGGATATCGCGATTTGGATGTCCACACAAAATAACAACAGACCAAGGTAGACAGTTGAAAGTAAATTATTCCTGTCACTTACTAAATTCTTAGGCGCAGAAAAAACTAGAACTACAGCTTATCATCCTCAAAGCAATGGAATAAATAGTTGAACGCTGGCATCGTTCTCTAAAATCAGCACTGAAGGCAAGGCTAACACCAAACAAGTGGACCGACGAGCTACCAACCATTATGTTAGGTTTACGCGCTGCATTACGAACTGATACACATGTCAGTGCCGCTGAACTAACATACGGTCAAAGTCTGCGGTTACCTAGTGATTTTTTCATCACAAAAACCACTAACACTACAATGGACAACGATTTTGTCTCTAATCTCCGACAGACAATCAATAGCCTCAAGCCTATACCCAGTGAATCACACAGCAACAATCGTCCTACATTCGGACATCCGAATTTAGAAAACAGTGAACATGTATTCATTCGCATTGATTCTGTTCGCAAGCCTTTGCAACCACCATACGAAGGTCCTTACCGGGTGCTAAAAAGGTCAAAGAAACACTTCACCATTCAACTATCTGGACGAGATGCTGTTATATTTATAGATCAACTAAAACCAGCTTACCTTTTGAACGAGCACGAAGAAAACTTAAGCAAAGAACCAGTGAAGCAGACAAGATCCGGCCGAAGCATTAAGCCACCTTCGCTACGCTTGAAGGGGAGCCATGTAGCAGCCACCTACATAAATCAATCTATAGTGACAGCGGTTCGGACAATTATCTAATTCTCACATATTGTGCAAAGTGTTTGCACATGTATCGTCACTGCAGGTCGCAGGACCTTTCCCAAAGTAATAAATCTATCACACTTAATGACCATTAAGTGACCTTTCTTAAACCTTCCCCGAAGTAAACCGAAACTACAATCATAAATCTGTCACACATAACATTTTGTAACTCAATTTATCTTGCCACATTTTTTGTACATAAAGCTAAACTATTTAAGCGACTTCTTATACGATAAATATATCATTCCTTATTCAACCTTACTGGAGTCTCATTCAACGACCTTTCCTAGTCCTGTAGTAAGGCCCACTAATACCATACAGTGGTAACCTTACACTACAATTAATTCCTAACAACTAAGGCGACAATGTATTCGGCGATTGAATAAAAAGTGAATCGTGTGGGCACATAAATTATAAGGAAAACTGGGTGACGCTACTGTGTCAGCACAAGTGTGGGAGCCGCGTGACTTCCAAGGAACACGGCATAGGCGACCTGGAGGTTTACGTGGGAACGCTGATGTCGGCTATCTTCATACATCGTAGGGATGTAACACCTCCCCCCGAAGAACAACAACTATTTTGCTAGAAGAGTTGCTGGGATGTTGGATGCGTCAACCCTTATCTCATTGGGGTTGACACCTCGCTGCGGTGCTGGCTGCTTCCTCTCGTATCGCTTATAACTAAATGTTATAATGACCATAGCAATAATAATTAATATTATGACATAAATAGGAATAGTGGTGTGATAGATAATTTCATCTGCGTTCTTCATCTTAATACTAGGCTGCATCATAATTTCCGAATCAATTTTGTGTAGTTTCTTCGAATTACTAGATTTTAGTTTTAAGGTTAATCCTGATGAGTGATTTCCCATTAGCGGTACTATTTCAGACAATTTGATGACTTGGCCTTTTACAATATCGTTGGTATTTATGATAGACAGCTCTGGTGTTTTAATAGAACAGCCTTGAGGAATGTCTGCGAGATAACTCCCAGTCAGGTTTTTAAATTGTAATTTGCTACATGATATCTGGACTTTGGTTGACTTCGGAAAACTCAGTATATATGTAGTGTTTGTGGTCTAATTGTTCAAAGGCTTCAGTTTCTTGGGATAGAGTGGAGATTTTACAGGATGGTAAAAGTAATTGTTTCGTTATGAGTGTCTGAATGCAGTCAGCATGGTTTCTGAAGTGATGTGCGGAATTTTCTTCACATATGTGTATTGAATTGGATTCAAGACATTCCGTCTCTATATACCTAGAATCTCGTTCCTGAATTGCTATATAGGGCGAGTTAGGTATAAGGATTTCGTGGTTCTTATTAGGGACGATGGATAGCTTGTACAGGTCAAAAGGTTTAGGGAGGACAATCGGCACCTTATATACTAGAACGATTTGGTTATTAATATAATAATGACCGAATTTCATTATATTAAAATATTCTCTTAAATCTATGTCTAATGTAACCTTATTAGTATATAATGATTTTAATTTTATTATCATACTCCTAAGCATAGATATATTAATAATAGAGTGAGCTGTGCCCGATGCATAACTTAAACTCAATATATTCTGTAAATTAATTAATTCATATGTAAGACTATCAATATTATCGCCTAAAATTAAAAGATACTGGGATAAATGAGCATATTTAACAAATTCTAAATCTCTATTCGCGTCGTTCTCCATTAAGGACCTATAGAGTATTATTATTTTTTCTTGGTTTTCCATTATATTATTTAAAACAACTGAATGGTGTTGCATCCATTCCTTATTTAAACTGATGTGGTTATTATATTCAGATGCAAAGACCAATTGATTATCCTTCAGGGTTTTCAAAGCACTTTCATACTTAATAGCGTCGGTATAATCTAAATTTCCAGATATACTCTTAATAACGGATCCCAAACCATTGATTAATCCTCGTTTAACGCGGGAAATTTTAAACGTTTGTAATATATCTGATATTTTACTTAGTTTGCCTGAAAGATATTCCATATGAGGCTCATAAAGGAATGTGGTTCTATTATTTAAATGGGGACGAAAGTCGTCGAGTTGGGAATGAACTGAATGGATCTTAGACTCTATATCTTCGAGATTTACGTATTGCAGGAATGAATAGTATTGCTGTATAATCCTGGCTTGTCCTAGCTTGAAGGGTAGAATTCCTGGTTCATCATCAAGGGTGTCGAACTGTATTTCTTGGGGATTTGTCAGTATTGTCGCCATGGTCAATATCGTCAGCACGGTCAGTATTGTCAGTATTGTCCTGCAACAATTGGGGGCTTTTAGGCACTCTCTTCAGACGGGATTTTGCTACGGGTAATTTTTTCTTTCGGGTATAGATATGGATCGGGAGATAGGTCATTACCTTATCGTAGGTATACCTAGGGGCTAATTTTTGTCTTGACGCGACGGGGTTCCTAACAAATATCTGTTGTTCAGGGAGGTATTCTATTTGAGGTTCTCTATTTCTGTTCCTATTGTCAATTATTTCTTTACGGGTATCAGTAGTCATTCCCTGAATTATAGAATAGGCTTTCTTCATGCGCTCTTTATGGCTAATTACATATTGTTGTAAAAGATGTGGTGTAAGGTCTAACTTAAAAGGGTCTCTTGGGTCAAAATGTCCTGTTATCAGGTCAATTGGCTTACACTTCGTTAAACTGTGTATAGAACTATTATAATTTAATACCTAAGACTGCGTATGGCATTAGGAAGACTACGGAATCATGCTTTTTCTCTAATTTGAGAATACGCAAGTGTTCTAATATTGTAGAATGCAATCGTTCCACCATTCCATTCTCATTTGGCGTATGCGGGGCGACTTTATGGTGCTGTATCTGATGTAACCTAAGAAATTCACTGAAAAGTTGATTGGAGAATTCAGGCCCGTTAACGGTTATTATTGTAATAGGTAACCCATGGTGGGTACTAAATTGAAGTAATGCTTGTATCACGCTAACCGCAGTGCCGTCTTTTAAATAATAGGCTTGTTCATACTTTGAAAAAGAAGCTATCACGGTTAAGAATTTTTCATTTTGTGCTGTGAACAAGTCTAGGTGAACTAACTCAAATGGTTTACTTGGGGGTGGCACTAATTTAAATTGTTGTTTAATGGGATGTCTATCGTATTTGGCTTGCCCACAAATTATGCATTCGTTAATACTTTTAGTGATTTCTTCCCTCATATTGGGCCAATAATACTTATGTGAGAGAGCAAGGTAACATTCGTTTATACCACGATGGTTCGTCTTACCTTCGTGGTACTTATTGATTATTTCCTGTTGTTTAATATATTCTTTTATATTTTCTAACTCCTTTTTTGCAAATACTAAACTCATGGCAGAACTTTTGAACATCCTCTGTAGGATTGGGATGATTGTGTACATGGCATTTGGGGGGTTGCAAAGTAAACCCGTTTTTATTTTTGGATTCACATATTCTTTTACAGTGTTAACGACATCTTCCTCCAGATTTGATTCAGATAACTGTAACGAAATCCTAGTGTGAGTATCAAATGGTTTACTGAATACCTTTCTTTTAATGTCACCTACTATGGTAAGAACTATCTGTGCGTTAATTTCTATACGAGATAATGCATCTGCGTTAGTATTAAATTTTCCTTGTTTATACACTACTGTAAAGTCATATTCACTTAATTTCAGGCGCCATCTCGTTAAGCGAGAATTGGGCTCCTTAATGTTCATTATCCACTGTAAAGGTTTGTGGTCTGTTAAAATCTTAAATTTACGGCCAAATAGGTAGGGTCTGAAGTATTTAGTAGCCCACACAATGGCCATAAGTTCTTTTTCTATTGTACTGTAGTTTAACTCGCTATTGTTTAATGTCCGAGATGCATAGGCAATAGGTTTATCTGAACCTATCACACCTTGTGAAAAAACAGCTCCTATAGCTACGTTGGAAGCATCGGTTGTTAATATAAATTCTTTTGAAAAATCGGGATATTGTAAAATTGGGTCGTTTAGTAAAAGAGTTTTGCAGTGATTAAAACAGTTGATATACTTCTCGTCTAGAATAACTTTATTTTCTTTCTTTAAACAGTGCGTGAGGGGCTTAGTGATACGTGCAAAGTCGGGAATAAATTTTCTATAATAGCCTAGTAGTCCTAAAAAGCGTTTAATTTCGGTGGTGGTTTTTGGTATGGGGTAATTTTGAATTGCATTGATTTTATTAGGATTAGGTTTAACGCCTTCCCTACATATAACGTGGCCTAAAAATTCTGTTTCTAATTTTAAAAATTCTGACTTATCCATTTGGATTTTAAAATTGGATTCGCGTAATTTCTTAAATACATTTTCGAGGTTAATCATGTGTTCTTGTAGGGACGTACTAAATACTATTATATCATCTAAATAAACTAAACAAATCTCATTCTGGAGGCCTCTAAGAACATTATCCATTATCCTTTGAAAAGTAGATGGAGAATTCTTAAGACCCATCGGCATACGGAAGAACTCATAGTGTCCATTTTCAACATTAAAAGCAGTCTTATGAATGTCATTGGGGTCCATTTCACACTGGTAAAAGCCGCTAGCTAAATCTAAGGTAGTGAAGTACTGGCACTTCCCTAACTTATCTAGCACATCTGTAATATTTGGAATAGGGTATTTATCGCCAATGGTTTTTTTCTTTTTCAATTCTGTAACAGCTGCCTATCCTAAAGAATCTACGGGCGAGCTTAGGCGGACGCGTAACATATCTTCAAGAAAAGAAGACGACGACCTCGCTACAGCAGAGAACTCCTGGGACCACAACCAACCCTCGCGTGAATACTGAAGAAGATGTTACTAGGGTAAGCATACAATTTGTTACTCCAAGTATCCTTCTCAAACCTTTCCCGAAAACTGGTGTACTATCTATTCTCTAATAACTCTTATTGTGTTTCTCTAGTGTTATATGTTTGGTAATATTCCGAATCGTTATATTGTTGTGTAGTTATAATATAATAATTAATCATGGCACAACAGGGATCGCAATCCATACAGAGCATGCCAATTATAGAGATAGACCAAAATCTTTTATCGGCTAGTGCCGAATACGCGAAAATAAGCGCGTTGCTGCCCTCATACGACGGCAACAAACGAACCCTAAACTTCTTTATAAAAGCCGTAGAAAATGTTTTGGAAATAGTAAGCAATGCGGAAACGGATCCTAGCATTGGATGCCTTATAGTAAAAAAGTTAAGCGGCAGGGCCGTAGAGATACTATCCGAGGCTACAACTTTCAAAACTTGGTTAGACATTAAAAGAATATTAAAAGATAGGTTCGGTGAGTTCCGCGACGAAATTACGTTAATACAGGAGCTAAATAATTTAACCAGAAACAAATTAGACATAGAAACGTTTGGCGAAAGGGTTAGAGACCTTACCTGCACGTTACTAAGTTTAGATCCATTAAAACGGGATTTTTATGAGGAAATGGGCATAGCCGTATTCACGGGACAGCTTAACCCCTTACTTTCACTAGCGATTAGGATGCAGAAGCCTATTAACTTAGAACGTACGATTACCTTAGCAAAACAAGAGGAAACAAAATTAAAAACGTACCGTCTGTTAAACAATTCAACACCAGCGGTACAAAGGCCTGTATATAACAGACCGAATACATCCTCATACAATAATTATAACAACCAAACCCCTGTTAGTCCTTATATAAAACCTAACCAGCCTATTAAACAGGAGGACGTGAAACAAAAGTTTTTCAAACCAAATAGACATAACATGAATTATCAGCAGGAAGGAGAGGACGAAAAGTCCATAGAATACCCAATAGACGATGAAAATCTTCAGGAAAATCCTGAAAACAATAGTGAAGAGTTGGATTTTCTGGAACAGATGTCCGACCAAATACAGATGTAGTACATATAAATAACTACAATGGGTTGTTGTTGCTCTATATACATAAGCGAATTAGGCGGTTCGTTTACTGATAGACACAGGTGCGGCAAAATCGCTTATAAGCCCATCTGTAGTTAAAAATAATAAAAATATTAAAGGCACTATATATGAAGAGACCCATACAATTATAACAGTACATGGTATGTCTAAACCGACACAAGTATTAGAATTACACCTACCTTTAATATTTAATACAGATACCACACATAGATTTTTAATATTTGATTTTGATGGAGATTTTATTGGATTATTAGGTCTTGACTTCTTAGAGAAATTTGAAACCCAAATAGACTTGAAAAGAATGCGTTTAAAAATAAATAACACCCAAATCCCTATCAGCAGGGATATAAAGAAAAAATTTAAAATAGATCCGTTAACACAAGCTAAGTTCCACCTGATGATCAACAAGGAAGAAGGCGATTATTTATTAGAGGGCTTCGAAACAAAAAATGGCTTATGCCTACCAACATCTTTAGTATCCGTACGTAACGGAACGTTCAGCACAATCATCGCGAATACGTCCGAAACACCCCTCTATTTTCCAAAACAGACGCACCTTAACCTACAACCCTTACCGGAAAATATTACCCCATTAGAAAATAAATCAAATTTAAATAATCTAAGATTCACGAATGTAGACAATATACTAAAAGAAAATTTAAACCGACTTCGTCTTGACCACCTGAACGATGAAGAAAAACGGGAAATTAATAAAATATGCTTCCAATATAGAGACATTTTCTACTCGGAAAAACTATTATTAAAACTATAAAACCCTCACATTTACACACGCAGTCAAACATAAGTTACGACTGACGGATGACACACCCGTGTATACCAAAAACTATAGGAGACCACCTGTAGAGACGGAAGAGCTGAAAAGTCAAGTTGACGACTTGCTACGTAAAAACTTCATTAAGGAGAGCCAGTCACCTTGGTCAAGTCCTATACATTTAGTACCCAAAAAGGCCGATGCCTCAGGCAAAACTAAGTGGAGGATGGTGATTGATTTTCGTAAGCTCAACGAAAAAACAGTAGAAGACAAGTTCCCCATACCTAACATCAACGATATACTAGACAAGTTAGGCAGAGCCCAGTACTTTAGCACCATCGATTTAGCATCTGGTTACCACCAACTCGAAATGCACCCGGATGATATAGAGAAGACCGCGTTTAGTCTAGACAGGCACTATGAGTTCCTACGTATGCCGTTTAGATTAAAAAATGCTCCGAGCACTTTCCAACGTGTTATGACTAATATTTTGCGAGATTTGCTATCAGATACATGCCTAGTATACCTAGATGACATAATAGTATATTCTACATCCCTTCAGGAACATTTAGAGAAAATTAAAAAGGTATTCCATAGACTAAGAACCCATAACTTTAAAATCCAATTAGACAAGTCAGAGTTTTTACAGAAAGAAGTTAATTATTTAGGCCATGTTTTATCTAACCAAGGGTTAAAACCGAATGAAGACAAAATTAAAGCAGTTAGAGAATTACCTATACCAACTACACAGAAAGAAATTAAATCCTTTCTAGGTTTGTTAGGATATTATATAAAATTCATACCGGATTTCGCAAAACTAACAAAACCTCTCACCAAATGAATTAAGAAAAACGTAAAGGTAATTCACAGTACAGAGTTTAGAGAGTCATTTGAAAAATCAAAAGTAATATTATGTAATGCCCCTATACTACAGTACCCTAACTTCGAAAAACCTTTTATTCAGTGGTTAACAGACGCCTCCGATGTAACCATAGGCGCGGTTTTATCACAAGGTACGTTAGGTTCCGACAAACCGATAGCATACGCTTCACGGACGTTATCTGCGACGGAAATTAAATATTCAACAATAGAAAAAGAACTGTTAGCCATAATATGGGCAACAAAGTACTTTAGACCATATCTATATGGTAGAAAGTTTACCATTTACACAGACCACCGACCTCTTATCTGGCTGATGAACGTGAAAGACCCCAGCTCTAAACTGACCCGCTGGCGGCTTAAATTAGAAGAATACAATTACGATATTGTTTATAAAAAGGGTAAATATAACACGAACGCCGACGCGTTATCTAGAATAAAAATTAACCCCTTAGATATCTCTACTGGAACAAAGAACAATCAAATCCCCGAGGAAACTATCACAGAAATGCCGACAACAGACATTACACCTATTGACCCCATAGATAATGACCCCGAATACATTCATGTAGATATCAGGGAACTGTTAGATTTACCACCGACACCGACTGACCCCATAGGAATAGATAACCAACCCGTCCTGAACAATGAAACTGTAAAGATAAACCAACGACACGATAAAGAAGCGGAAGGACTTATTAGTTGCCCCGACGCCATAGATAAGAAACTGAAACAATTCCACATAAGATCCACCCCTGGACTTGAATATAGGGTCGACGATAAATCGAAAAATAACTTCATAATTAAACACGTATTCATACCGATCAATAATACGAAGGATGAAATTATTAGGTTCTTAAAAGAACATACAGTAGCCGATAGAAAATTTTATTGCTATTTCCATAACGAGGAACTATATCCCCTATTCTCAGAAGTATATAGGACAGTGTTTAATACTCGAGGCCCCAAGCTATATAGGTGCTCAACGCGTATTACTCTTATACACGATATTTCAGAACAAAATATAATTATAAAGAAATATCATGAGGGTAAAAACCTACACCGTGGTATACAAGAAACATTTAAGAGGCTTAGGAAAAACTACCACTGGAAAAACATGTTTGCATCAATACAAAATTACATAAATAAATGCGAAACGTGTCTCAAAACGAAGTATGAAAGAAACCCTCTTAAACTCCCTATAACATTAACGTCAACCCCCAATAAACCGATGGAACATATGTACATGGATCTATATACGTCAGACAACACAACCTTCCTGACCATTATCGATAATTTTTCAAAATTCGCTCAAGCTATACCACTTCAGGCGACAACTAGTATTCATATAGCAGAAGCCCTGCTACAAGTGTTCTCTATCATAGGAGTACCTATGAAAATAACCACAGACTCGGACCATAAGTTCGAAAATGACATAATTAAGGAAATATGCGCTACACATAACATCCTCATTCATTTCACCACACCTTACAACCCAACGTCGAATTCGCCTATAGAAAGATTACACTCCACTATAGGAGAAATGATCAGAATACAAACACTCACTAATAAAGGCCCCATAAACACCTTAATGCGTACCGCGATAATAGCATACAACAACACAATTCATTCTACTACAAACTTTTCACCGTTCGAACTACTTTACGGCCACACTAGTAGTCGTAACCCCTTAGAAATGTTATATCATCAGAAATACTATCAGGATTATGTAAACAATCACCGACAGCAAATGGAAATCGCTCAAAGGTTGGGAACTGAAAAAGTTTCCTTCCAGAAAGAACACATATTGACTAAAATAAATAAAGATACGGAGGAACCTAAGTTCAAAGTGGGCGACAAGGTCTTTAAACAGGTAGCAAAGTCTACACGTAGCAAAAAGACAGAACCCCGCTATTTAGGCCCATATACTGTCGTGAGAATCCATCCCGGACAGATAGCTGAGATCGTAGGTAGGCACGTTAACGCTAAAACCATCCGCGTCCACTTTAAGATGCTGAGACGAAACGTTGTTTCAGGTACGCCTTCGCCTTCTACATCTTCAGGGTCACCTCAGCCATCATTGAGCCCGTAGAAAACCACAATGGGCTCATGATCATAAAAGAAGCCTCAGTAAGGCAACAGATGGATACTTATCATCTCATTTGCGAGTATAATCTAACACAACTTCGTGAGATATACACTGAGTCTAAAGACGTTTTTCTTAACTTAAGTAGAATAGAAAATAATAATAAGAACACATATAACGATAGGTTAGTCTATAGAAAACAGATAGAATATCTTTTAGAGACACTAGAAAGTAAGTTAACATACCTAGGATCAAATAAGGATAATTATTATGAACACTTATACTCAAACGGTAGGGTTAAAAGAGGATTTATTAACGGATTAGGGTCTATTATCAAGTCAATAACAGGAAACTTAGACAACGAAGACGCTATGCAATTCGAAAAGGAGCTCGATGACATTAGGCACAATAATAATGTATATCAAAAAGAAACATTAGGATTAATGACAGGATTCATGGAACAGTATAAGAAAGATTTACAAACTTTGAAAGACAACCAGTAACAAATTGCTAATGTAGTAAATAGTTTAACTAATAGAGTAGATAAGATAGAAACAAAAATAGACCTAATAAGCATATATATACAAACAGAAAATTGTTTACAACAACTCTATAGTAGGTTGGCCATGTTAGAGAATGCGATTACCTTTGCACACCTTAATAAACTCCATCCTAGCATCGTCGATTCGAATAAATTACTAGACGAATTAACCAAAATAGAAAACAATGTAAAACTCCCATTACCATTCGAACCCAAAATTATCAACATACATAGCATAGAGAAAAGTATACAGGTTAAAGCTTACGGCACTAACGAAAGCCTTATCTTTATATTAGAGGTACCACTAGTATCCCCACAGATATACACCTTACTTCACCTATACTCTGTTCCCGGCCTTTCCTCATACTTGGAAACAACGAATTTGCTTACCCTAAGGAGCCCTGCATCAGCATCACCGAGGACCAGCAAATATGTAATCATTTAGAATGTCAACCCCTACAACCCTCTACAGACTGTATAGCACAGTTAATAACACAACAAAAGGACCCAGTAAATTGCCTTAGAGTCACCGCATCATTTAACGACACTTTAATTCAACAAATCAAACAGAATACATGGATAGTCGTTATTAAAAAGGAGATAGTAGCCAGAACCAAGTGTAATGGCAAAACACAATATCAGAGACTAAAAGGAGTGAATCTTATAACTATTAACGATCAATGCCGCATAAGGATAAGGGATCGTACCATTCAAACACATCAGCGATACGTGAAAATCAAGGAAACGATCCCACTACCCCGTTTACAACTTCCTAGCCCTTCAGACACCATAGTAGAGCTAAAGAACATCGATTTGGACAATATCAGCACCCTCTTATACAAGGCAAGGGTGCTAGACACAAATACCCTATTAGAAAAACAGAGAATCATCGGAAGTAGACCCAGTTGGTCCACTATATTGCTGTATGTACTACTACTGATAATAGTTACAGGATTTACAGTAAGAAGAGCAGCTCTGAAATATCAAAACAGGAAGAACATCTGCAGCACCACTGAAGAAATACCCCTGCAAGAGGCTGACGGCACCAGGGTTGACGCTGTACACTCGCCCCAACCACAAACACCGGTACGCCTCATTCTACGGGCGGAGGAGTTACGTAGCCACAATTAGTATAAGTTGTCTTTATCATAATGTATTCCCATAACGCATAGCTATTAAGATAAACGAGTTCACAGAGCTCTCATTGTTTGTGCTAGCCATTGTAATATTTGTAATCTTTAATAAAGTCAGTTCTAACCGACCAGCTCTAGCGAGCGATCGTGCTTTTTTAAAAGCCACTCCCCTAAGCTCCCAACTTAACTCACGGTTGTTACTAAAATTATGGCTGTTGCATTCTATATAAATAAATCTGCTGAAAGGGGGTGGTCCATAGAGAATATGATGTCATTCGGACTATGATTAAATACTTCTATAAAGCCTCTGTTATTTTTAACCGTGGTTATGCAATCGCCTATCACGCAATTGCATACCATTTGTTCGTTAATTATAGCGTCGCCATCATGGATGTTTATGGGCACTCGTATCAATTTTGAACTTTCAGCTAGTATTATGTCTTCGTACAAGTTACAACTTTTAGAATTATACATTAAAATTGGATTGTTAGCTAATTTTGTGGTTAAATATCTATTCTTTAAATCTATTTTGGCTTCCCATTTTTCTAGCAGGTCTAGTCCTATCAGTCCGTCGAAATAGTCCTGAAACCTATAGATAAATAATGTTATGTCGTTCTTATCATTAAATTCAGGAAAGGAAGGTACAGTTATAGAGTAATCGTTACGAGTTGTAGCGTGTACATTAGTTACTTCAAACGGTTCATAGTTGCAGGGTATATTAGAATAGAATTTACTAACTGCGTCAGGGCTAATAAATGATTGGTTAGCTCCGGTATCAATTAGTAGCTTTATTGGGGGGTTTTTGATTTGAATGTAGGGTAGTTGTCTTTGTGTCTGTAAGTTAATTTCTATTTTGGTCTTTTTGATTTGAAAGTTTTCTGAAAATTTTCCTCGCCTTCGTTGTCATGTGATAGAGAAGTATTTTCAATTGCGGATTCCTGTGGTTGGTCATCTTGATATTCATGGTTAGGATACTCACAAGATTCTGCGTATTCGTGTTCCTCACAGTAATCGTAAGTTTGATACGGATCAAAAGGTATGTTGTATGGGTCATAGTAATTTGGATCGTAGCACTCATTAATATTTAATTGTCTAGACTTAAAATAGTTAGTTGGAGGCGGGTTTCCTTGCTTCGACCAGTCGTGCCCTCTAAGAGGCATTGGCCGATTTACAAAATGACTAACGCCACTCATTGGGGTCGGCCTAGGGCTTTGATTGGTATTACCGAATTGATGTGTACTGGGGTTCCTATTAGGTAATTTAAATACGTTGCTTTTGGGGTTGTAGTTCGGCGGTAATGCTCTAAACATTTGTTAAGTACGAGAAGGTCCCTGATATTGATTAAAAGGCTTAGTGGCATAATCCACAGGAGCTCGAGGCTGCCACATTGGAGGTGATGGCTGTGGGGGTCGGAATGTTCGTGAAGGTCCTGGCATACTAAAAGGGTTGAATTTTGGCTGTTGTGTATGTTTGTCCAGTATGTGGTTCATTGGGTGGTGGTTCCTATTTTGCATGTACATGATATTTGTTTCATCATGGATGTATTCAAGGGCTTTTTCGATTGTGTCCGGTCTCATGCATCGTATGCGCGATCCTAGAGGGTCCTTTAAACCTCGTAGGAACGCTTGTAACGTTAATTTCCTATACAAGTCTCGTTTCGCCTCGATAGTAGTGGCAATACTTTCATGCAGACTAATGTAAGTCATTAAGGTACTGAATATATTCTGGCACTTTTCATAATACTCTTGTAGGGTTGAAGACCCCTGACTTAATAGCGCGAGATCATTATATAACGAGGTTTCATCTCGTTGGTCCACAAAGTTATTGTGTGGTATCAGTGCGGTCCTGATGCCATTCCAGGTATCGGGTATACCGTTAGGATTTATTAACCTGGCGGCAGGCCCGGTGACTTTATTTAGGATACCGTTAATTAAGGCGATATTAACTAAATCATTTCCCTTTATCTGTAGCTTCGTACTAACTGGTCCCCTAATTTTGTAAATCGTGTTAAAATATTGGGATTTCCGTCAAATTCCGGCACTAATCTAAGGGCTTTAAGTACGTCGTCGATGGTAGCCATTTTATTATCACTATAATTTTCACTTAAATTCCTATTTAAGTCTAGCCTATTTTTTGATTTATTACTAAATCTAAGGTTCCGTGATTGTCTGGGATGGAAAATTTTGGAAACTAGAAAAGAAAACACTAATAGGAAAAGAAAGGAGCAATTCACAGTGATTCTAAAAGTACTCACATATGCATTTGGTCTTCTTTGGCGTATCGATGGCTGGATACAGTCTCCCTGCTGCACGTAGATTCTTCTCGATAATTCGGCAAAGATTTAATAATCACGTAGCGATCGCACGCGCACGATTGCGATATCCTATACGAGGGCTACTCCGAATTATCCTACCGACTGCGCCAAATAAGTTTTGTGGCAAGCAGACTTCCAAGAAAAACCAATTTACTTATGATACATTTATTAACTTTAGTAATTATAATTACTACAATTAATTCCTAACAACTAAGGCGACAATGTATTCGGCGATTGAATAAAAAGTGAATCGTGTGGGAACGCTGATATCGGCTATCTTCATACATCGTAAGGATGTAACATGCCTGCTTTTTATTTTGTTTTTACTTTACAGATTTCTTGAGTGTGGTGAAGGTTGGAACTTGTAAGTATTAATAAATGTATTTATAAACATTTTTTATTAAATTTTGAATGTTTTAAAGCGCGCGGCGGGTTCTAAGGACAAAATAATGCGATAAACACAAGCCACACAACAATTTAATATTTTTGGATTTCATTGTATGGCTTTCTATACTTTACGATAAACAATTCCACGTAAAAAAAATCGGCATTCTTAAAGGGTCTACAAATCTCTATTGTGTGCGTGTGCGCATGTTATTTATGATCTTGTTTATTATTTCAGCATAGGTAAAAAAATATCGGCATAAGTAGAAGGTTCGAGATTGTATTATGTGCATTTATTGTTTACGATGTTATTACCATTTTCGTAGAGCTAGTTCCAAGCAGATGTGTTGCCGTTGCCTACCTTTTATCTAAATAGTTTGGCAAGCGCGTGCGTTCTTATTATATATTTCTTTCCTCGGAACTGTCCTTTACATATTAATAGAAACTATTCAGTTAATAAATACGCTGGCTTCTGTATTGAAACGCTCATGTCCTACAAGTAGTTTGTGAGGTTCATAATGCAAGGAAGAAATGAAAAAGGCGTGATTAGATTTAAAAATATGCATATAATTTTAAACAATAACATGTCTAATTCTTTATAAAAAACAGTCCTATTGATCACAATATTTATTAAATATAAAGACAGCTAAAACGAAGCCACATCATAGATAAATGTAACAATTGATAATTTACAGTTATACAGTTAACTATACACAACCTCCCATAAAATATCACTTTTTAAATAATATACCTAATATAATTTAAATCATATTATAATCACAGAAACCAAAATTACAGGATAAAAAAAATCTCTATTCATAGATAAAAGTTTTTTATTTACCTATTTTTAGGGTTCCGTACCCAAAGGCCCCCTTGCAATAAACGTGATTTTTTTGCTCGTTTTAGCTCGATGTTGACAACGGCAACAGGTAGACACTTGAAATATTCACAGAATATTAAGTTATATCAAGTCTTTAAAAAACATTAATTAAATTAAAATAAAACAAATATTTAAGGGGGGCTCCCATACACCAAACGTGATTTTTTCGAATTTTTTCGTCTTATTATACAGTGTAGTACGTAGTAGTGTAAGTAGATAATGGTACGGAACCCTTCGTGCGCGAGTCCGACTCGCACTCGCACTTTTTAATCAGAATTGTTTGTTCTAAATCAATAGTGTAATAATACTACATTTATTAGTAAAAGTAAACGTGTTAAGTCCACTGATATCTGATGAGTGTTTTTATTATATTTCAGTTTTCGTTTACATCGGTAGACAGAAACACAACAACCCGAAACACATCAGAATCCAATCAATCAATAGATTCTGAGTGGTCTTCAGCCAGCTTCGAACCGAATATGGCAAGTTTTGATGACTTCAGTTCAGGAATCAACGTGAACCTGAATATTAATGAAAACTCAAGGGAGGTGGACTTTTTTGAATATTTCGGGGACCAAAATTTTGTAAACATATTAGTTCAAGAAACAAATAGATACCACAATTTTTTTGTACTGAACACGGACTTGAGTTTATAGCAGGCTGAACAGATGGTACGACGTTACTGTTCCAGAAATATATATATTTCTAGCTATATGCATGCTTATGACTAGAAATCGACATTTAAATATCCAGGAACACTGGTCAACTGACCCTTTAATTGCGGCACCAATATTTGGAACGGTGATGTCCAGGAATCGGTACTGTACTATCCTAGGAATGCTGCATTTTTTCGAACCGACACAGTCGCAGAATTCAAGGCTCTCAAAAATTGAACCTGTTTTAATTCATGCAAGGGAGAAGTTTAAAAATCTTATCACACCATACCAAAATCTTTGTATAGATGAAAGTATTGTTCCATTCAAGGGCCGCCTCAGCATAAAACAGTACTTGCCAAAAAAAAAGAAACCGTTTTGGCATAAAACTATTTGTATTGTGTGACGTCAAAACTGGCGTCATTGTCGATTTTATAGTTTACTGCGGCGCCAATACAGAAATTATAGACCCCGCGAATTTAGGAATTGGTGGAGCAGTAGTAGCCACTCTTCTTAAGGATTTCTATTATTCTAATAGGCGTCTTTATATTGACGATTGGTATACTAGTCCAAAATTATTCGAATAATTATTTTCAAAAAACATTTATGCCTGTGGCACTGTGAGGCCAAATAGGTCGGGTATGCCAACGATGAGGCAGAATTTGAACAGGGGTGAGGTTGTGGCAAAATCACGTGCACCATTGATGGCACTGAAGTGGAAGGATAAAAAAGACATATATAATATGTTAACCACTATCCACAAAAAAATTATGGAGCCATCTATGAAGGAAGACCGTAGGACTGGGTTACCAGTAATGAAACCTGTGGCTGTGTTAGATTACACAAAAAATATGGGTTCGGTTGACACTGCCGATATGTTGCTGAGTTCTTTCCAGTGTATAAGAAAATCCATTAACCGACCGTTTTAAGACATCGCGTGCGCGCCACTTGAAATCCGACACTTATGTTTATAACTGCTTTTTGTTTATGTTTCAGGAATGGTGAGCGGTTGTTTGTCAATGACAGATATATACCCGATAAGAATAAATAAATACAATGAGATTTGAGTGCATTTAATTTTGTACAGCCCATTCTTTGGAAGGGAATAGAAAAAAACCAGGTTTTGTTGACAATAAATTAGTTTTATGTACGAAAACATGAGAGTTTTATTATTGTTTTTATATCCTTATATTCTATAGAATATAGTCTTTCAAAAATAACTAGAAAATATACATGTAATCATTATACTATTTTATACTATCATTATACTATAATTACAGCTAAACCGAAGCCATGTCACAGTTAAATGTAACAATTGATAATCACAGTTAATCACCTTTATAAGAAAATCCATTAAATGGTATAAAAAGTTATTCTTTCACTTGATATGTACTTGCTGAATTCTTTTTATTCATATAGACATGTCACCAATAAAAGAAATTTATCTTTCGCCGACTTTCAGTTGTGTGTTATAAGACAATTAATAGAAAAACAATGCACAGCAAATACTTAATAGGCTATCTAGTAAGACTCAGTTGCAACACGATTAATAAAAATCCTTTAAGAATTTTGCCCGGTAAACCATTTGCCTACTTTAAATTCAAAATATCGACGTTGCAAATTGTTGCAAATTGAGGTTGTGTACCAGTCCACTCCACTAAAATTAAAAAAAAAATTATGATAGTCCTGAAAGCAAGGAGCGGCACATAAATTAACTTTACATATTGAACAAAAATAGCGGGTCTCCTTGCGCTTTTTATTTTGTGAGCACAATTTGCAACGTCGATATTTTGTATTTAAAGTAGGCAAATGGTTTACCGCATTACCGGGCAAAATTCTTAAAGTGCCTTTCAGGCACCGTTGGTATCTTAAGATGCCCAAGCAAAATTCCCGCACAGTACCGCGGGCATCTTAAGATGTCCGAACCACTTGTCATTGCTTATATTTTTTTTAATACCCTTCATTTTTTTCGTCTTTGGAAACCTTTAGAAACTATTGTCTATATAATCTATTGGCAGAATAAAATGTTTGCGTACGCAGCTTAGAACAAAAAAAAAATATTGTCACTTTCGTTGGCGTCATTTTGCTTTGAAGCAGTTGGAGTACACTTCGGAAGTTTTTCACGTCAATTTAATTGTTTATTTGGAATAAACCGGTAAGTTATATTTATTTACCTTTACTATATATTGTTTCAGACCGATATTACATAAAACAATAGTATTTTTTGTAATATAATGATAAAAATCGAACAAACAAAAAACCGTTATTTGACCAATTATTATTAGTCTCGATTTCAATATGATAATAAAGCCTATAATTCTTGTTGAAATAAGATTGCATATTCTGATTCTTATAGAAAAAATCATCTAGAATCTATTTTTATTTGTAGTTTTTGACAAAAGGTACTACTTTTCGATTTTTTCTTAGAAAACTGAGCGCGTTAGTAAAATACACTCACACATACGCATTTTTCTTGTATGTGTGCGTGCACTTCAAATCGACTGTTGACTACAGTGCTCATTATTTGCTTGATATCATTTTTTTTCAATATTTTTTTTCCTAAGTATTCATTTACCGTTATTCGTTTGAGCTAAAGTTATTATTATGTACGCATCGTCGGTCCCAATGTAATAATATGGTAATTTAGTATATTTGCAAGATATGTACTATCATGCTGCATTGCAGCCGAATTGGACCGGCACAGTTTCTAAAGTTATTATTATGTACGCGTCGTCGGTCCCAATGCAATAATATGGTAATTTAATAAATTTGCAAGATATTTACTATCATGCTGCATTGCAGCCGAATTGGACCGGCACAGTTTCTAAAGTTATTATTATGTACGCGTCGTCGGTCCCAATGCAATAATATGGTAATTTAGTAAATTTGCAAGATATGTAGGGTAGGCAGGGGGAATGCCGCTCATACTAATAAGTTGACAACGACAGTGCGTAGTAACGCGGGACGCGGAAAGAAGTACGGGGGTGCAACGCAGAAGCGGGCAGTTTCGCCAGTCCGCTTGCAGCGACAGAGAGGAACGTGCGTGTGCGTGTTTACGGCCGAGTTGATCTAATTTTTGAGTGAATATTTTCATCGGTAAATACGAAATTTTAATATTTTTCTTTTGTGACTATTATTAATTTATGTCCTTATTTATTGTATTTAGCGATAGTCTAACAATTTTGGATTAATTTAAAACAGTGTACGTATTGTTTTCGTACATTTACGCGAATGTTGCCTTTGAAGTGGAAGATTTCCACTTCAATCAACTGGTTCGCGATGACCGAAATCCCAGAGTACGAC
>LUGF01002215.1:0-11587 GCA_001625245.1 Calycopis cecrops
TTCAGGTTGTAGAGAATTATAATGTTTGAATGACAAAGTTCTCATAAGCCTAAGAAATAGCTTGGGATTAATTGAAATGGGCATGTCCAATAAAAGACACTAGGTACTACTAGTCTAGAATGATAATGAAGTGATACTATTATTATTTATTAAACCAGTACAGGGGCAAAGGAGAAATCTGGCCTTTTTAAGACTACCTACGCTTCAAGGACATCCACACAATTTTTAATGCTTTCCTTTCCCTCCCCTCCTAAGGGCCACCGGCTACTCACATACCGCACTAAACGCGAGAGCATAGCTGCCACTCACTACAATGCAGAGTGAAGTGATAAACGGAAACGTTTATAAAGTTCAGGCCATTATTTGGGTGTACATAAAAAATAACTTATAACTAACAAAGTATAATGCATACATATAATTCATAATTCATAAAAACATACATACAATAAATGTTAGTGTTTCATTAAAGTGATGCTGCGGTTATATACCTATACAATATAGTCTCCCACATGCACATAGAAGCGAAACAGCGAGCGCAAGCTAGTATGTGAAACCCACATGATATTAATTGTTGAGTTTATCTATAGTTGTATAAATCTATACTGTAATTGTGACTTAAACTTATTGCGTTAATTACTTTTTACAACATACTATATACAACCGTCTCGTGTCAAAGTATTAGCAGCAGTCTTTCGAAAAAGCTTTTTTAAAATTTTATTTTCTTTGCATAATAAGTAATCGAATCCAGGTCTTCATTATCTGTAACTGGCCAACATGTTCAGTTTTATTTCGTTGGCCTTATCAGGTAATATTTATTTCAGAAAAAAATCTCTAAAATGTTAAATCTTATCCAACATTTGCAATGAATGGGCCAAGATCTTAGATCATTTCTGATATTTTTGAACATTGTAGGTTATATTTTGATCATACAAACGTACTTTTAATATATTTTATCATTGTTTGTATATGGAAGGTTTATCATGCAGTATGTAATGAATTAAAAATTGCATTAAAATGGGATAATGCAAGAAAATGTGCTAAGTATAAAAAAAACTTAATTTCCATCTTCATTATTTTACTAGAACAAAAATGTCACCTTAAATTGCAAATAGATCAAACGTTTTAAACATGATACATTGCCTGTTAAGTATTGCTCTTATTGTGTCAAGTCCATTCTGAACACGCAATGAAAGTAGTAACGTCACAAAAAAGTCGTAAAACTGCAACTCGTTTTCATTGCATAGGCGAGATAATGATGTGTTTTGTAAAATACGCGTAGATATCAATATTATCCCCAGGGCTTCAGAATCCTGCAAGCTTAGGTATATGCTTGTTTGGAAATCTTATCAACTTTTAATCACTTATTGTTATTAAAAAATACAATTTTTTTAAATTTTTTTCATTAAGTATCACAATTATTTATAATAAAGTTTTAAATTATAATTAAAAAATCGTTTTGTGATAGGTAGAGTATTGGGCAAGATGGGCAACGCTTCTGCATTATATCTTCTATGTTATGAAAAGAAGCGGTCAGCTCAAGATGTGCAAAATACCTAACTTATTATTTTTTTTATTTAGACAAACCTGTATTTGCAGTAACAACGGTATCTCTCTTTATATCGAAAACTTTCATAGCTTCAAGTTTTATGTGATTTTATTGTGAAGATTTAGGGTTGTCAAGCAGTAAGATCAGCTTTTTCAGCCTACGACCTGTCTTCAGATGAATCGACAGACTGTATTTTAATATACTTGGGCGAATGAGCACTCCGAGGTTTTTTGGTCACATACGCCCATAGAAATCTGCATACTTCTTATGCAGAAGTTTCGCTCTCGTTCTCCGACACCAGAAGCTCATAAGCCGAAACATGAAAAACTGTCGTTGTGTTGCGGTATCATGTAAGTGAGATCGCGCCGGCCCGATTCACTTGTAATGCAGCATGGCACTACCTCTTACGAACCACTGCCCGCCGCGCCGTGCCGCGCCGACTGCGTACGATTGCGTCAAGCGCTTAGTTGCTCGTCGATTGTTATTCGATTAATCGAAAAATCGAGTAACTACTAAATCGACAATCGAATGCGCTATAACAATATTTTCAATTTATTCCATGGTTTTTTTTTTAGTACGAGTACCTACCTACCGAGTTTTACTCGACTCGTAACCAGGGGGGAGACAGTGTCATACATACAATAGGTGACAATTTTTCGCAGCGCCATCACTTTTTCCGCTCGCGTAAACTTATAAGCACGTAGTACCCAATCGAGCTACAGATGGCGCTTTAGCTAAATCGATAATAATTACAAAAATTTTTATTAAAAAAATAAGTATTAATAAGTTTCAATTTTTAAAATAAGTATAGTACGCTTATTTACATTTTTTTTACAGCAACATACTGAGTTGGAACCAATTTGTGGCACACATAAGATTATGTACATGTCTTATGCACTGGTTAATCTCTTTCCATTTCATGTAAATTATGTGTATCGCAAATAAATAATTCTTATTCTTATCCTTATTTGGATATTGATGTAAATTCAACATTATTTTCAATTTTTTGGCAGTTTAATAAAAGATTTTTTAGCATGGCAAGAACATAGAAGATAGAAGACAAATTATCTAAAATCACAGATCAGTACAAAATGGCGTTTACGCATGTCTGTAGTCTTCCTCCATTTTGTATGTTTTTTGTGGTTTCTCGGTTTGGTTATAAGAATCATGAGCAACATTCGCATAAATATACGAAAACTACCTACCTACTGGTTCTTAATCACATGAGTAGAAAAAGCAGTGGCGGGCAGTACATGAACCAGTAATAAGTTACTGTTTGTCGGAACGGCAGTGGTTCGCTCGCGCGTATTCCCATTGCAAATTGAGTTTATACGTAGTGGCCTTAAGGACTATAATACTTTGTGTGTATCCAAATTTAAAAGTATAGTATATTCAAATATTTTCGATACTGAATATTCGACCATTGCCCACTTCGATGTAATCCTATTGAAATATCGCCTGACGCCAGCTTTCTATTAGTGAAAGAATTGTTAAAATCGCTTCAGTTGAAGCCTATTCAATACAAATGACCAAAAAATTTTCCTCTTTATATGTATGTATGTATTTTAAAAAATACGTATTACTTTAGAAACAGAAAAGTAATTAAAGTAACAACTAATCAAGTGACAGTCAAAAATTACTCACCGCGCGTTACCGAACTAAGCTTGCAGTATCGTGTGGACGAAAGGCTTCTGTTTCGTGCCGGCCCAATTCGGTTGTCAGACATCAGTTCGGTTGTCTGGTAAGAGGTAGAGACACTAATCTCCGCTCCCCGCTAATCTCCGAGACAAAGGCTTGCAGTAACAGAAAACCTTCCACATAAACACGTATGTAGTGGATGAACTGGCTAAACTCGATCGTTAGCGCGCTTAAGCGTATGACAGGAACCTTAAGTAGGTACTTACGAGGAGATAAGCAAATGCCCTTCCACAAAGTAAGATATCTCTTCAAATGAATTCTCTCTTATGGAAGAAGATATGCATCTATGCATATATCGTAGTTGTATTTAAACATTCTTTATCTTTTTCTATATGCATTTCGAGTTAGCTTTCAGTAGTGTCCAAGGTTCGATTCTCTAATTTCTTTTGAAAATAAGAAATATAATTTTCACATATTGTTAGTTCGAATTCTTTGTACCTTAAAAAAGTCCAATGTGTATACCAAGGTCAATATACCTGCATTGTTTTCTTTACAAAAAGTAAGGATATCCCCTATTAATCATTATCATTCTTACTCAAAGATTATTCATTACATTTATACGGTAAGTACTTAATTTATATTATGTAGGTATGTGACTTTACTAAAGTCAGGCAAGTCATAATATTAATTAAGTATTTACCTAAGACATATTACCACTAATAATAAAACATGTTGAGATAATCTTAATGACTGATGAGAGTAGGTACTAGAGTAGGCAGTAGTTACATACACTTATACTATACTTAATATATGTATGTATGTGTATGCTTTCAAGATATACCTAAGACATCCACATTACGTCAACAATATGAAATTTTATTTTCTCATAAATTATAATTATGATTTCGTAGACTATAAGTAGGTACATATTATGAAGCTTACTTACATTACATAATCTTTTGGTGATAAAATTTGTTATACAGACAGAGTATGACTTAGATTATAGAATACTTTTTATTCCCTGGGAAATGCATATTTTTCACGTTCCAAGTATTCTTTTAAAAATGATCTACAATCAATATCGAAGCCAAAAATATAGTTTTTAGAATTCTTGTACGTATGTCCGGGCTAAACTAAAAAAGTAGTTTGTTGGCAGTATTCTAAGCTATCGAAAGCAATAAAAAATATCTCTGTAGGATTTATACATCACAAGATTTTGCTAAATAACTGCAGGTACCCATGCTTGGCGGAACTGAAAATTAAAATGGCTGCCATTTTCACATAGTTAATAAAAAAATGTTTATGACAGGTGATTTGTCGATAAAATTGATGGTATTGCTTAGCCTTAACGGATCGGACATCGGTGTCCAGACACATTGTATAATTGAAATGTAATAGAATTAAGTAATGTTATAATCCAATAATTATAGTTTATAATAAATAATAATTGTAGTAATTGTTGCATGTTGTAATTGTGGTGAATAAGAAAGAAATGTTTTATTTTTCTAGGAATAAATTTATTTACAGAATGTTTTATTTCGTCAAAGGGAAAGAGATTCTTACACGACATGACGTGTGGAACAAGTAATGTAAGGAATGCCGACAAGGCGTGATTAATCCGTATTTGCGTGGTTTCAATAAAGTAAATCTCAGAATGGAACGTAGATTCTACTGTAAGTTTCATACAACGAATACTGACCGGCTCGAGGGGATACGGTTACGATCCCTTTCCGAGTTGATAAGTGTGCTGCGACCATTACACAATTATTTCTGGATGTAAAATAAGTGACGTCACACTAGGGAGGGGGTCTCACAAATGCGACAAGGAGGGGGGAGGGGTCAAAACATCAAGAAATTAGTATGACGTAATTTGTGGATGACCCCAGAGATTCTTTTAATGATTATATCTTCCTTCGGTCTATTAATCGTAAAGTCACAAGCATAGCATTGTTGTCACTTAGTAGAAAGCGTTTTCTGCGATGGGACGTTCAAGAGCTGTGTACCACCATTTCTACAAGTGTACACTTTACATATAGATTTAGGAAGTACTGATAAACATACGAATATTATACCAGCTATTTATGCTTTACTGCCGGACAAAAAACAAGAAACATACGAAATTTTTTTTAACCTTATAAAAAGTCAAGTTCCAATATTTTTATAGTATAAGGGGGCAATCGAACAGACGAAGTCTATTGATGATTATTGGCGACTCCTAGGTGATCTACCTAGGCGTCGCCAGTAATCATTGCATGTTTGGTATGCAGATGCGACACGCTCCTTCTCTCCAATGTGCCAACAGCTTTAGCTTTACGGCGTGTCATGTGAGATGCAAGAGAACATATGACTCAGTAAACACAATATCTGCAAAGCGACAATATCCTAGTCAGTCCACCTACTTATATAATTTAATCAACAAAAGTATAGATATATATTCATTAAATAAACATCTTTGTAAAGAAAAATTGAAAAACTGGTTAAATACCTTAACTTATGATGAAACCGAAACGTTGTTAAAACATAGATAAATACCGTGAAGTACATAATACGAAATAAAAACTAAATTTATACTTTGTTTCATTAAATTGACACCAAAAAATTAAGGAAATAGATTTGACGTACAATTAGTGTTTGCTCGGTATAATAAAAAACATAATATACAAACTATCGCATTTATTGTTATTAGTAGGATATTTAAACCTATTAACATAATGTATGCTAAGTACATAATCTAAAAAAACGACGTAACATGAGCAGACAAACAAATTTGCACGCGTCTCGTCCTACCAGTACATATATGGCTTGACCAAAACTTAAGTGTAAGTGTTGTCATTGCAATTTTTTGCACATCATTATTTTGTATTTATTGTCTTGTTCATACGCGGTTTTAAGATTTAGTGCCATATGGTATTGCAACCGATTTGTGCAAGAACGACTGGGGAGATACCTGACTCTCACAAGTACCTCCGAGAAGTTCCTGGTAAACCCAGGCAGTTTGCAACTAAAAATATCTTTTGAAACAGGAGGAAGGAAAGGAACATAAACTATGACGTAAAAATATAATTTCTAGTACATTTAGTCGTAGTTAGTAGTAGTAGTAGTCTATACTAGTTAAAACAAAAAAACAATTATAAAGACTGCGATAAAGACACATTTATTTATATAAACCTATATATACCTACATACCCACTGAATTTCGCTAATATTATACCTTTAAAAGTAATTGTATGCGTACACATAATATGAAAAAATAAACTACTACATATTTTAATTTAATTAAAATATTTCATATTCTTATTTGTATTATTTTGGACGGGTTATGTACATCATAGAGATGGACAATTCACTTATAACTGTGCATAAACCTTTGCACTAGTATAGTAGAACAAACGTTATTGCAAAAACTTTATATAATATACTATCTAATATCTATATTATATTGCTGGTGTTTTTAAAATGACTGTATAAATCTAAAGCAAAAGCTAGGTACATAAGAGAAAAATGCTCGGTTAAAAGTGTTATTTTATACAATCGCGTAGCGGATGGGACCAGCCAATGCCGGAGGTCCTCCATACGTCCCTCTGATTCAGCAGATGGCGGTGTGGATTAGGACGACCGGTGTGGTGTGTTTGCAGGATCATTGGGACCAGGGGTTAGGATGACCTGACCCCATTGCACGGTTCCGACGGGGAATTGGGACTGTTTAAAAGCAGCCGGACAGTCTCCAAGAAGGAGGAGTCTGCCCTGTTCACCGAAGCCAGCCTGTCGCTGGAATTATATCGCTCAAATTATAGCGGCTGAAGGCAGGGGTTTAGTAGGTAGAGGCAACCCAGTTGTCGAGCCCGACGCTGTACCCGGTTGAGCCACCCGGGCTCCTGGGTAGCGTACGTAAACGTATTCCCCTGCGGTACAAAAAAAAAAGGTTGGCCCAACGTGTAAACGCTACACCAAGCACGTTCCTATGTATATACCTACTCCTATTGTATCAATTCTCACCTAAAATGTTTAAAAAAAAATTACATTGTAACCAGTTTAATAGCCTTTTAAAATATGTATTCAAAGGTACATCTGCATAATTAATTGATAAGTTCCGAAAGTAACAAATGATGTATCTAATACAAGTGGATATGTATATTTTTTCTGTTTGTTAATTACCATTGGTACATATACCAATCAAATTTTTTATCTACAATTCTACAGAGAGAATGTAATCACTACGTTTACAATTCTATAGCTTGTCTGCTTGCGCTGCATATGCCCTATGGATCCAATTCCATAGGTGACAATCATTGTACCAAAATATGACACGTCTTAAATACATACGATGTGCGTATTTCGCGGTGTACGGTGCATATGGACGCGTATAGTAAAAGTAATATGTACATAACTATCGGAATACAATAGCCCCCTAATTATATAAAGAATGTAGTAATTATACATGGTAGAGAATTGTACAGTAAATATAGTAGACTATTACCTATCCCCTTCCACAAACAATTGCTAAAGCAGGCGTGTAGCTAAAGGCAAAATCCCAGAGGTTTACATCAGAACAACAGCGGAGTTACCACGCGTGTATTCGAATCTTTTAAAAATTATGTTAAACAATACTCAAAGACCTTTAAGCAAGTATGTTTTGCTGCTAAAACCTTGTGTATAAGAAATAAAATCATAAATTCCAAAAATAAGGAGTACTTGGAACATAATAAGTAGTGAAACTGGAAAAGTCAAAAGTCGCTCTTCTGATTTTCATCTTTGTATCAAAGATAAACTAGAACGACTGTCATTCGACCTCTAGGTACTGACTCACAAGTAAAACGATTTCCTAAATGGGCTCGACACCCCATTCCTATATTAGTGCGTACACGACTACATGTTTTTTACTTCACCGTAAAATCACTCAGTAAATGTATTAGAAGCCATTGTTGTGAGGAGGTTCGTACCCGTACTACCGGAATGTAAGTTAACGCTCTATCTAACATAAAAAAGCAGTAGATAAAAGTGAAAACTTATGTCCACAAGTAACAATGATCTGTATTTAGTAACACACTCATGGTAACATAAGATGGAACTTAAACGTAGCTACACGTTGCTGTAAATAAATAAATATAAATAAACCATTTATTTTGAAAAATCCACACATATAAGTACATATAGTTAATTAGATTATGTAATAAATGTATAATAGTACCATATAAATAAGTTACACCGATGTACCTGCTCAGAAAACATTTTTTAGCGTGGTGGTGATGGTGAAAGGTGCGAAAATATTTCAGCCAATCACCAGGCAATATTTTTGTACGGGAAATTCTTCATTCGCTATTGGTCAAACGAGAGTAGGCTGTATTGGCATTCGTCAGTTGCTTAGCCGAACGTCAGCTCTCATAGGTCTCGTCAGTTTCATTCACACGTCAAAAGTCATGCAGCACAGATATCGTGAGCGAGATAGCATGAGCTCACGACTTGTTATATTTTAGACCTTATTATTTGTTTAATAAGGTTTTTATTGCTAATTACATCAAATTGAACGGACCAAATACCATAATTATGTAAGACACATTTTCATACTCATCTATTATTTATAAAAACTTTTATTTGAATATGGAACATATCAAATTGTAACAAATTAAATGAATAACGAATATGAGCAGTTTAAATACATTTACTAGATATTTCATTCGGCGAATAAATTTGTGGTTTGTATTACCAAGTTCGTCAGTTCTTAGAGGGATTTTAGATGATGGATCAATCTGGTAAAATCAGAATGAAAGATCTTTGACGGTGATAATAGAACTGATTACAACCAATCAGCATTGCCCTCTCTTAGATACGTGCACGTCGTAGTCAAAGCTGGAATTTATTTAAAGCGATTAGAGAGGATTTGAGTAATTGTTTATTACAGGTTATGGTTGTACCACGTGGTTTCACCTTTCCTCCTTCCTTCACCTCGTAGCTTACGATATACCAGAATAGTAGAACTTCTTGTTGATATTTCCATTTAAACGATTAAAAGCGTTTATTTCTACATACTTGTTCGAAGAGTTCGAAGAAACAAACGAAGTTGGGAACTTAATACCTCTATAATATTATTAAAAAGGTATAAAGTTTGGACGACCAGGCTGGCGCAGTGGTACAGGGCTCGGATAAGTGGAGCATGTTGCGCCAGGGGTCGCGGGTTCGAACCCCGCCTTGGTCATGGATGTTTATTTATGTATTACATATATGTATTTCTATAGTAAAAATCTGATATATATATAAAATAAATTAAGGTTCGACCACGAAAATAAGTTACATTAAGCTTTCGTCATTGACGCAGAAGAGTGCAACACATAGGCCGATCTAATCCGATTTATAACATCAATTCAATAAAAACCTTTTTCCAATATTAGCAAAAAAATATGGTCGAACTTGATTAAGAATATATTAAAGTTTTTATTAAACCCAGTTTAGAATAACTAGTGATTTATAGGTATATAGTTTAATTAGAAATCACCTAAATAATAAAAAATAAAAATATTAATATATTAATTAATTATTATTCTTATTAATTTCTAGTAGACCTATGAAGAAATCAAAGGAATTTTTGTTTCGCCATGGCTTATCGATTCAGGGCTGCCAATAGGTACATCTTTTTTTATTACGCTCAAATTGTACGAAACATAATCTTAATATTGTAGAAACTAATTAAAGATGAGAGGAGATTTATTTTTATAGTATAGTAGGACAAACGAGAAGACGGAGTCGTTGTCATGACTACCGATACTGATAAATATTTATAATACTGCGACGTTAGCTCAGTCGGGTGATTTCTAAATATATTTTTACTTACAGACTCAAAGACACAGAATTGTCCCATAATCGAATATCTAGTAAAGACAAAGAACTGTTGCTTGTTCGAAAATCTGATAAAGATTATGATTATGATATTAAAGGTGTTCCTATAAGCTAAAAAAGGACAAAAAATAATTTTAAAATGCAATTTCTAAACAACAGACTACATAACAAAACTCAAGCTGGCAGCAGCTGCTTACTGACTTTACTCGATTTCGATTGGCCGAAGGCCGTGTGAATTCTGATCCATCATTGTAAATAAAGCAACTTTTTCCGACCAGCCCTTAGCCTATATTCGTGTTCCTCGCTTATATTTCGAAATTTTATAAAAAAACTCTGAATAAATATTGCACTGATTTTATCTGTGGAAGATAGAAGACAAATCGTATTTTAGAACGATTGTTCCAAATTCAAACCAGGTTATGTTAATTAAGATAAGAATTCAAATGGACGTTCTTAATACGTAGTATCTTTAAATTGTTTTTATTTGGCGCAATGTTAAACGATACCGGCAGACTGGAGAGTATACCAGGCGTAAAGGACAAGGTCGCAAAAGAGTAACAGGAGAGAGAGACGATAGATTTATTGTCAGCAGTGTTCTCAGAAACCGTACCTTGACTTCTTCTGAGGTACGAAACCAGCTGCAGGTAGTTCGACAAGTGATAATTAGTGAAATCGCGTAATTTGGGGCATAAATGTATATACAAAATAATTTTGACTTTTTAATTGAGATCGAATGTGTTTATGATAAACTTTGATAGAAGACATAAATAATTATTTACAGAAAGCAAGCTTGAAAAAATATAACTTAATTTGAGATAAAGAAGTGAAGAAGAAAGAAATATATTTTATTGTGAAATACAATTGATGCGCCTTGTCTCTTTCCTCTTGTAACAAGTGTTTTTACGTGACTGTAATCCCCTGTTTTTTGTTGCTTTATTAGATTCAATCATGAAAATGAATTGCCATGTTTCGTTTCTTTTATTTGAATCCGTGAGCTTATTCTTATTTTGTGTGTTTTATCAAATACGTTTCTACATAGTATAAAACAAAGTAGCTTTCCGCCACTTGCGTGTCTGCATGATAAAGATATAAGTAATCTTTAAAATTACGCAACTGATTTTAATGGGGCTTTTTAATAGATAGAGTGATTCAAGAGGAATGTTTATATGTAGGTATAATATTTTTGAAGTCCGAAATCCACGTGGGTGAAGCTGCGGGCGGAAGCTAGTAATTAATATTTTATTATTTTAAATCTAAATGTGTGTAATGTGAACAGGTTGGTTTTTCATTTAGCGGGACTGATGTTGATGGACAATGTAAGATGGCCTGGGCGCTTTCGGCGTCGGTATGTTCTTCAGAATGATCTAGTTTATAGCTTGCTTGCTTTTATTGCCTGTGAAATATATGGCGGATTTTTAATTTCCATACTACAATTTTATGTAAAGGCCCAGCGTCAATGTCAATTTTGTAGAGTATTAGTTTGACAATACTAGCGCAACTAGTGTCAGGTCTTAATTTTAATCTATGACAAGTTTAAAAATCTAAAATAAATTGTTAGCTACTTTACATATA
>LUGF01002215.1:33729-52411 GCA_001625245.1 Calycopis cecrops
CCGATAAGCTTGGGGTGATAGACCAGACTAAGTGCAGCTCAGCTGAAGAGTCCTCCATCCGTCCCTCTGAATACAGATAGCGGTGAATGGAATAACTGGCTGATCCACATCGGACATGGCGACGTGCTCCTGAGAAGGGAGCGCTGAGGTCACACAGGGGTATGGATGGGAACCTGATCCCATTGCACGGTTCCGACGTAGTAGGGACGGTTCAAAGGTAGCCGTACAGTCCCCAAGCAGGAGAAGTCTGCCATTCTTGCGGAGGCCAGCCTGTCGCAGGGGGGACCCTGTTGCTTATAAATCCGGGACCCTCGAATGACGGCTGAAGGCAGGGTTAAGTCAATAGGGACAACCCAGTTGCCGAGCCCGAAACTGCACCCGGTTGAGCTACCCAGCGGGGTAGCGTACGGAAAGATGCGTTACCAAAAAATTTAAAATGTTTAAAGCAATGTGTTGACAATTCAGCCACTTAACATTACACGTTACCATGACAACGTTTTCAATAACGACAAGACAAAGTCAGGTCAGCTAGTACTTATATGAATAAAAACATTTTCATAATGGCAGAGTTTGTTCTCATAACAACGTGTAATGTTACATGGGGTAGGAACTGTTTAATACTTTACCTTACTCTGATGAGTTTTTAAATATTTCCGTACGATTATAAAATCATATTCCTACATACATACATTGGCTCAGCCATAACACGTTCAAATGATATCATTTAAATCGATACAGCGATTCGGAAGATAGTTCTTGGGATGAAAAGGAGCCGATGGCAGCCTTCAGCCCTTCGACTATCTCCATACTAAATATCACACCGATCTGTTGATCCGATTTGATGTGGAAGGAGGACATAGAAACAAACAAACACATTTTCGCATTTATAATATTAATTATTATTAATATGAATATGGATACTAACTTAAGTAGTAGAGTAGTTAAGACGCTTAAGTAGACTGTGTCGTGATTTAGACCCCGTTCAGATGACAAGCGTTCAACGCGCGTTTGGGTAACGCGCGTTTACAACTACATACTTTTTGTTGCAGCACTTGTTTTGTACTTTTTGTACTTTTTGTCAGCATGTGAACGGCCTGAACAAAAAGTATGTAGTTGTAAACGCGCGTTGAACGCTTGTCATCTGAACAGGGTCTTAGTGGTAAGCATTTTCAACCACAGACGTAAGGTCATTAAGGACGTTATTGGGATTTCTCAAGTTCTAGTAACATTCCTGAGCCTGGAAACTTGGCGGTGCTACACCCCCGTGTCTCGGAGAACACTTTAAGCCGTCGGTTCTGCGCCTGATTTCTCTCCGGTCGTGTCGGACTACCGTCCCATCGGAATATAAGAATTAGGGAACAGAGAGTGCACTTAGGTCAGCGCTCACGCGCTTTAATATGTCCTGCACAGACTTTTTTACACTAGGGAATGCGTTTAGGCATGCTTCCAGGTCGAGGAGAACCAGGTGTGTATGTGGAACTCCAGAGCCTACGACGGCTTTCACTAGCCACTAAACACCAGCGGTGTTCCTTCTCGTTCGCCTTTGGGGGAGCCACGGGAAAGCAGTGACATACAAACGCAACTCCACCAGCAGATGCCCTTGTATCTCGGGAGCTTGCTGCTCCTTAAATCACGTTGAGGTGTGCTGACAACTCGGGGTGTCCTGCGCAGATGGCCATCTCTATAAAGACTGCCGCTCTTGCCAAAATTCAGCTGGTTCCTAGAATATCGACCTAGGACCCAGCCGAATTTATAATTATTATAACCTCTATCCTAATGAATATCATGTTCGTTCATTGATTATTTCAAGGAATGAATTAATCTAAATATGAATCAGAAAGTGGTGTGTCTTACAACACGCTGATAACGTCTTATTGATAAGTATTAAGTGTGAGATTGTGGGCAACGTCGTACGATAATGTGGTAATTGATAAAATGAAAAATACAATGAATCCTTGCTGTCATTTTATTTTATTTTGTAGTCTTTCTAACCTTCATAAACTTAAGGTTTATTAAAAGTCTAATACTTTAATTATTTATTTAGACTCTAAATTGTTATGGGATCTGCGCCAGCACATTGTCATTAAAATAATCATTTACTACAGTCGAACACACGAATAAAGGAAAACCTGGATGAATGCATGATCCCAAGTAGTAGTCCCGGGAGACGACTCCTATGCCATTATTTTATTGGGAAAACTTTAGTCAATAAAGAATAAACTCACTCTAAACTCAGGAACACAATATACGCACTACACTGAGTTAAAGGGAGTAATCTCCCTTGTACTAATGTATAGGAGAGTTCTTCTTTTCATTTTGGTCCCATGTTCCTCAAAGAAAACTATTCAGTTCCTTTACTCATCAAATTCCTGAGCTTAGTGTGACCTTGACTTTGTAACATAGGCCTTGTAATATAGCAACAAAAACAACTAACAACAACTTTGCCCGTAAAAAAAGTATAAATTCATCACATGGGACCATTATCGGGATCAGAAGATATATAAATGTCATCCTCCAAGAACATTTTATCGGGTTAAGAGGTATCCCAAGATGCACTTTTTGTGTTCCAAATATCTATTTATGCGTTTATTTTTACATGTACCACATTGGGTCGCAGCCGAATGTAAAAGACACAAAATCAGCCCTTCGCATCCCACGGGTAATTTTTTTCGGGATAAAAACTATCCTATAGTTATGTTAATACAGGTTTCTTTCTAACCAAATGTCAAATTTCATCAAATCTGATAAAAAATTTTAGCGTGAAGAAGTAACAAATACATTTAAGTCATCATCCCATACCAACCCACAGGAACATTTTTTCGGGATAAAAACTATTCTATGTGTTAATCCAAGTTGCCCTCTATATGCGTGCAAAATTTCATGAAAATCGATTCAGCAGTTTTTGCGTGAAGAAGTAACACACAAACAAACTTTCACATTTATAATATTAGTAGCATAACATTTTAAAGCCAACTTAAAAGCGCTGAAGAGTCGGGATTCGGCTTATCTAACGGTTTAAAAATAAACCTATAATGTAACATCTGTATCCACAAAACTGTTTCAATGACTCAACCATGACTAGCAAATGCTCGCACGATTGTTGACGTTACATGTAAAACACGTAACAATTTTTTGTGTTGCAAATAAATTTTACGTTGATAAAGAATTTTGTATCCCGGTTGTTTAAATGACCTACATTAGCGTTAGGCCTGGGAAAAATAGGCGTACGCGTCAGCAACATGCTACGTAGCACAATAAAGTGGAGCTACGCTAACAAGCTGCGATTTGTGAATGATATTTATATAATATGATGCTACAGGGTTTCATTTTGGTCACCGGAGTTTTAAATTGTATCGTCTAATTGTAATATTTTGTTAAATAAAAATCGATTTGAAATGATCCTTAAAAATACATCGATCGTTGTTGGCAAACAAAGTGTATCGACCTCAAGGTCAGTAACGTCGACCGATAGCGCCTCGCGAGTCACGTCACGTGGTGACCAAGAATAGTAGTTTATGCAACTGTCATATAAAGAACGGTATTAAAACACGAGTGTGAATTGAAACGAGCGAACGCGAGTTTCAAAATAGTACCTCACGAGTGTTTTAATACCCGTGTTATATGCAGTTGCATACACTACTTTATCTTCACTAATGCAATTAATCAATTAATCAAACATTGCGAAACATTAAATTCACGCGTATTGCCCCATTCGTTGTTGGACCGACGACTATTTGACCGACGAGGCGACGACTGCTTGACCGACGATTTAAAATGTAATGTTCTTTGAAGATAAATATTTTTATTAAATACTTTAATTTGATTGCAAAAATTGCGGCGCGTAAATATATACTTTTTATAATTCAATGTTAATAAAATACTAGCTTCAATGTTGAAATATAATGTGAAAAAATCACATGACTTTACTTTTAAATTTCTACTAAACAGTAGATTATTCGTTTTCTGTGGCGTTCATTTTTGCTTTCATTTTTTTAGTAGAGCTTTGTCTCTTTCTCGCAAATCCTTTGCAAGCTGGCATTGAACCAATGAGAGCGCAGCTGCAGCGCGCGCAGGGCCAATCAGGAGCGAACGCGCGCTGTTAGGATTTTGAAATAAGGCTCTCTCACCACTCTCTCTCTCTCTCTCTCGCTCTCACACAGTGTTATAATGAGATTTTACGATATCGATTTGGATATTATAACATCATGTCAAATTGCTTAAATTGAGTTTTTTGTTGTCTGAGCTATAACAGTAGTTATTATAAGTCAAGTATTGTAAACATAAGTAGAATGTTACAACATTAGTGTAGATAAATATGTTTATAACGTAGAAGGAGAATCTAGATTCTCCTTCTACGATTTATAACATGGGATAAAGTAATTGTATCTAAGTACCTAATGATTTTTTTTCTTTTTATTTCTAAAATAGAATGTATTATTGATTCTGAATCGTTGACCAAAATGTAACACTGTATAAAACTCAAAGGTGAGACTGACATAGAGATCTATTAACGCACAGCCCAAATCACTGGACGGATCGGGCGGAAGTTTGGCATCCAGGTAGATGTTACGACGTAGGCATCCAGAGGATTTTTAGAAATTCAACCCCTAAGGGGGTGAAATAGAGTGTTGAAGTTTATATGGATTTCTTAGAAATTGAACGCGGGTAAAACCGCGGGACACAGCTAGTTGTTATTTAAAGTTTTAAGTTCTTACATATATCTGCAGTCCCTATCACTTGTACTACAATAGTCTTCTATTTGTTCTATTTTGTTATATGTTATATGTTGTTCTATTTTTTATTGCGCCATGTAAGCTTTTGATAACGCAGTGGTGTAGCTGAGCGGCCGATCCGAGAGAGATCTCCCTTTATCTTGGAGTATCTTGTCTCAATAAAGCCTCGGCCGCCTTAAGAAGGTCGCGCTTAACTTGTCTTCGAGAGGAGTGTGTTGATCTTTATCAAATAATTATTATTATTATAGCATTAAAATATCCTCTTTTCCGGGCCAGCACGACCAAGGAGGTACCTCTGGCTGTCGCATTTCGTGCGGTGTGTAAGTAACTGGTAGCCCGTGGGCGATGGAGTAGGCAGGAGGGCAAGGCATCTGTATAACCTGTATGATAACCTGTCCGTAGCCAAATGGCAAAAAACGGAACTCTTATAAATTCGCATGTCTGTCTGTCTGTCTGTCAGTCTGTCTGTCTGTGTGTCCGTCCGTCCGTCCGGCGCGTCCGTCCGTATGTCACAGACATTTTCCGAAACTATTAGGCCTTCGTAGTTGAAACTTGTTAGGTTGATGTTGATTTTGTGAACCACTATTCGAATTTTGAATAAAAAGAAATAAATTAAAAAATAAAAGGGGACACTCTGTTTTGAGCGAGATATCATTATTAGTTTTGAGAAATAATACATTTTCAAAAAACGCAAATACAACTTTGTCGTTCATAAAAATGCTATGACAACCAAGTTACTTTAATTTTCTGGTAAAAAATGTTGCCCTATGGCTTTCGTTCGTACGGAACCCTCGGTGTGCGAGTTCGACTCGCGCTTGGCCGGTTTTTTGTTTTATTTTACTACACATTTACAGCTGTACCTCTTAAAAATGAGATTGCCGATATTGTATGCAATATTACCATCACTAAGACTAAAAATTTACTCATGCTATTAAATAACACAATATGACCGAATCTCAAACTAATATCAGGCTCAAACGCAAGTTATCAAGATGTCATCGAAGGTTTGATTAGCAATGTCCGACGTTGTTGCTAACTCGTGTCGTAAACACCGTGACGGTGCAAGTTTTCGCATCGTCACCATGCTGGCAGTTTTAAATCTATTGAGATAAACTAGATCCGCGCCCACTTATTTAAGCTGTGGGGGGCCGAGCGCGGTCAGTTTCGTGGCAAACTCCTTGTCGCTGTGTTGTGTCGGTGAAATATTAACTTGTAAGTACTTTAAACTTGTGTATTTTGCATATTAAAGTCACCAATATCAATAATAATTATGTACATTTAATATTAAAGCGTTATTTATGTATAAAATAAAAGTTTTTTGAGTATTTTTATCAAAAAAAGTATTTAAAGTTACAAGACCGTAACCGCTCGCCAATCGTACCGGTATACCGGCTTTCATTTGCATGCGTCTTATGTGATGTTGCGTAAAAACACTTAATATTTATTCAACTACATTATTTAATCAAATTGTATTTACTTTTTCAAATAATTTTAATGTGTATATTGCCTACAAATATTTTTACTCGTAAAATTAAATGGAAAAATAATATTAGCCCAGTTTGCTCATCAATGTCTCTTTCAAATAACCTAACCTATTTTAAAGTAGGTAATATGTTACATTTATAACCAATTCTTGACTAATTAAATGATTTATTATGTGTTTTTATTATAGTATAATATATATCTTTACTATTGACGATGAAAACTATAATAATAAATAATAATGAAAAATAAATTTGGAAAAAAGCACATATCAACATGTTTTTATAATTGGACGAGATGGGCGAGAGACACAAGCATGTTATTTATTAAAGAACGATAACATCAAGTATCGCACTGATAAGAACAGGCTCATCGAGAATACGTGTGTGGCTTGTAATGTCATTTACCACACCCCTCTACTATAAAGAGCCTATTTTTATATTTGCCCAATTCGGCTGCATTGGTGTGCTACTTGTTATCAATAATACGGAAGTGATTATATTATTTGTTTAATTAGATATATTAGCGTAAGCCGATTTTTGTCTCCCTGATTATGTACTGATGACAAGCCGGTTGTGATCTTATCTCGATAAACTGCCGCAGATGTGTAGAAAAATAAACAGCAGAAAAAAAAGCGGAATAACTTAAATAAATATATCAAATTGTTTTCGGCATACAATTGTCTTAACGCGAGAATTTCATATATATTTCAGATATTAAATTCGATTTTTTAAATAATTTTTAAAATAATAATATCTTTTATATAATTATATTATATTATAAAAAGTAGGTATTTATATTTGGTCTGAGTTTGTCTGGAAATTACGTCAAACGAAAATATTTAAAATTTTATTCAATTAATTAATTTAATAAAAATATAATTTCTTTTAATCCGATCATAATCTATATGTGCTAAATATGCACATTCGTTTGATCATTTGCGTGTTTGGGTACAAACATCCCCACAAACTATCGAAATAATTCGTAAAGCGATGTTAAACTTACAAGCACTTGCACACGCACAACCAAATTTATGCGTTGCACTTTTCCCACCTCAAATATGCTATATATACTTTTAAGATTTTCAATTTAATGTTAGGTTATTTCGTTTACAACATCGTCCTATTATGTTGGTACCTGGTGTATTGTCCTTGACCTTCGATAAGTCCTCTGGCCGTGACGGCCACATCAATACCCGACTAATGACATGACGGCGCGGACATGTGACCTTGAGACGAGGTCCGCCCACTCGCGATCATTACCGTCTCCATCGTGATTATCTTGGTCATTGGATCATTAGTGAAGAGGCAAATATGCGTCCCTGGCATGTATTGTAACAAAAGGGAGCAACGAGCCGTCGGAGGGAGGTCGGCGGTTGTTCACTACCCTCAACCAAAGGTATCACAATTGTTGGATGCGGCAGTTTCGTACGAGATTAAAAAATTTGCACCACACGACTGGTGTAAAACGTCATACGCGAAACATAACTGGCTATGAGAGGGAGAGAGAAAGAGTGTGTGCGTGCACTCCTCTTTCTTACTCCTACAGTACACTTTATGAAACGTAACTCTCTCTCTTTCTGTCTTCACTAAGTAAATTTCCGTTTGGTTCGGCCGATCACACTATTCGTAACGCTCTCTTCACGCATTCCTCAGCTTACTCTCGAAGTCAAGCGCGCCTAAAGAAGTTTTACTTTAAAAATATACCTTTATACTTAATAATATGCTCAATGCTGATTTTGCTTTCGTTATATTAAAGTAGCTACTTAAAAAGCTATGTTAAGCAGCTAGTTGGAGATCGAGGGAAGGCGGACAGAGGGAACACATCACACGATGTTTGTAGGCGTCTGCAGTCAGTACTCAGTAGCTCCAACTTTTCTTTTTCTTCTTCAAAAAACTTATCTGCCCAGAGAGACAGGAGGAACTGCCCTTTCTTAGACAGGAGGAAACTAATTATACTTGAAGGGATCAAAATTTTATGCTTTCGTAAATATTCCAAAATGACTAAAAAATTTGATGAAAAAAGAAATAAATTATTACTCTTAAACAGATTCTATCTACTTGCACCCAAATCAACTGTAATTGTTTGTTACAGAATCATGTCCAAGGTTGATTTCTACTACTTCCCTTTGAAGGGACTCGGTGAGTCGGCCCGCTTGCTCCTCGCTTATGGCGACGTCAAATTTGAAGACCACCGCCTGTCTCAAGAAACCTGGCCACCATTCAAACCTAGTAAGTAAATGTCTACACATCGTATACTTTCATAGAAAGCTTTAGACTGTTTTTGTAAAGAGCTAGAAAACTGGAAGACATGCCCAACTAAGAGATCATCCTGATAGCAGAGGATTAGGAGTTCCGCAAGTGTCCATTCTCGGAGCCTTTCTATTTGTATTGTACATTAACGATTTTTGAAAAAAAATGTGCTGAAATGATAGTCGGTGATGCACCCTACGGATTTGGGGGAAATCTTATACCAAGTAATAAGATATAGCACATAAATTTCTACAGATTTTTGGCTCTTGACTTGCGGTAAATAATATTAATAAGTTATATTTCTTTGACTAAAACTTAAAAAACGAATATTAGTTTTTTAGATGAGTAAACGATGGAACCAAACCACAAATATTTAACAAAAATGCAGCTAAATTGTTTTCTTTAAAAAATTAACATAATATTGAACGTTTTTACCGTTTTCAGATACACCTTTCGGCCAACTGCCAATGCTTGTGTGGGACGGCAAGAAATACAGCCAGAGTCTCGCCATCGCCCGCTTCCTCGGCCATAAGTTCGGTCTCGCCGGCAAAGACTATAATGAGGACTTCGAGATCGACCAGAATATGGACTTCTTTTATGATATAAGAAACAGTAAGTTTCTGTAATATGTTATCGGAGTGACCTAGTTGAGTTTATCGATGTGATAAACTACTTCAGTCGTTGACTGTTGAGGTGCAATAATGAACTGACTGTAATGATTCTACATCTAACCAAATTAAGTTTTTTCCTGATCATGCTTTCTTACTTATCTACGACTTAAGAAATTGAAATTGCGAAATGTTGCTTACTCGACAAGTGGGGCCTGATTAAAACCACTTAGTATCCACAATATTTTTATCCATACATGAATTATTGTCATAATATTATTAGTACGCTATCAGCAAGCGTGAGTGTTTTGAATCTCGTATTGTGATAAGTACTTGACAACTAGGTAGTTATTATAAATTACGATTACTGCAATATTACCATCACCAACAAGATATTTTATATTATCGTCAATTTATTAGACTTAATGTTTGCTTTGAAAACATATTTGTTATTTTTTTTAACGCCAGCAATTTTATTTCTATCGCCTTTACTTTTATTTCATTCTTATCATTAAGCAATATTATGACATTACAGAAGCCTACAATGTTCATAACGAGCAAGACGAGGCCGCCAAGGCGAAGAAACACGAGACTCTAGTGAAGGAGTACTATACCACAGCGCTGGACAAACTCCACGACATCATCAACAAGAACAATGGACACATTGCTCTGGGAAAGGTATGTGAAAACTGCGTCAGCTCCGACAGGCAACCGGTGTTTACTCCTTAACCGAGAGAGCGTGGTAGAGTGTTACGCTGGTATTGCATTTTATTGTTGTTTCGCAAAATACATGTCTCCTCATATTCTTTCCAAACCATCCACCTACATTACTTTCATAAGAAATGGTTTTTAAAATGTTTGTATATTTAATATAATAATATTTGCATATATAAATAAATGAGCTGTGGAATATTTTACTAAGTTGAGAAAAGATTCCGTGATTAGCAATTAACAGCCTTTACGATAAGCTTCGGTAATTCTATAGAAGGGAGTATGGATTACTGCTATAGAATGACCATTGCTTTATCGGACATACATTTTTAAATACACATCTGGAATTTTTTTGGAAGACGTTTATCAATTTCTCATGTTTACTTTCTTCTATTTATTAGAACGATAAAGTTTCGCTTCCAGATATAACTCGATTTCAGTTAATGAACAATAAAATAAAATATTTGAACATTTCGATAACATAACCCTTAAATTGCGCATTCTTAAACATCTTCTCGTAATTACAAAACGATCTGTCTTTTTGATCTATCTATCGACAAAGTCTTTTTGAATCTCATTTCATACTTTTTTATAATAAATCGGAAAAGAATAAAATTAAATAAATGATTACAAAATCAGTGGACTGAGCTTCCATACAATTTACTGTAACTGTTTCTCAATCGACCCATTATTGATTTTATTTCTATTAAATTGTCGTTTTTGTTTCAGCTCACTTGGGCCGACTTCGTGTTCGCGGGTGTGTACGACCACTTTAAGGTTATCCTCCAAATGCCCGACCTCGACACCAAGTACCCCGGCTTCAGAAAGATCTTCGACACAGTCTACTCCATCCCCAAAGTGAAAGCTTTTAGTGATAACGCACCTAAGTCTGAATATGGTTTCTAAATAAATATTATTTAGTTTTTTTATAAATTGTTTTAATGAATATACATATTTAATATTACAAATCTTTTTTTTATTTACGCTGGGGATACATTTACCCGTTATTAAACAATACATGCATTCCGTAACCTCTGTCTATTAAGATAATTATATACACACACCAATAAAACATGATTTATAAAGAATCTATAATATACTAATACTATAAATAATTAAACGTTTTCAAGGATTATTGCACATTTGCACATGTGATCCTTTGGGGTACGGCCAGAGGATAATGAACGCATTAATAAGAAGTAACAAAATCAGGGTGATGTTTAATGTTTTCCAATCTAGGAATTGTGAAATTTTATTGGATTATGTGGTTTTAATTTGAACCTGGGTGCAACAACTATGTACAAGGGAGGACCGAGGCGTCCTGATGTCACAGAGTTTAATAAGTTAGTACCTAAAAGTCACACTGAACGCATTCAGCTGAATTGGGCCGGCACGACCGAGGTGGTACCTCTCCCTTACACGATAGCCGCTTAAAGTTACAGTTAGGCATAGGCCCAGCGGTGGACATCTTCGGCCTGCTGATGAGCTTGATGATATTGTTCTATCATCAAACTGTAACTGCGAAAAGAATAAAGTTTTCGTATATTTACGAGAATGTTGGTCATGACGGGACCAACGAATTGATAGACTCGTTCATTGCGGAGGTTCTATCATATTATACATGTGGATATTTATATCAAACGCGATAGAATCCGTTAAAAGAATCATAATCATGCGAAATGAATAATCAAAAAATGACATTAACGTCCTAAAGTCTATTGGGTCTAGTTCTACGGCAGGAAGAGCTAGTAGACCATGAAAAACAAAAGGTGTAGGTGTAGCCATATCATATTCGAAGTAGCCAGCACAGATAAAGACGAAAGAAGATGGTATTTGTAAGAAAATGATGCTGGTAGCTTTAGCAAGTTGAAAGTGATTGAAGAAGTAAGAAGCGAGGACCAAATCTACAAATTGTAAGAGTGGTCCCCTGTCATGACGAATAGAAGTGAGCGCAAGACGGGTGCTAAGAATTGGTATTTTAAGATGATGATTTGAGAATCAGCAAGTTGTTTTAGGAACTTAAATGTACAAAATATAAGAGGGCCGGTCACCTCTGACGAACAGAAGTTGGAGAAGGTTCAACAATTAATATACATTACCATGTTGTTATTTTTACAATTAATATATATTACCAATTAATATATATTACCATGTTGATAACTCTTGTTGAAAACACCTGACCTTGCGAATTTTCGCTTCGTCACTATGAATTGATGTTTTTTTAGATAAATTACATCCGCGCCCACTTATTTACGGTGCTTGGTACCAAGCGCGCTCAGTTTGGTGTCCAACTCGTTGTCGCTGTGTTGTGTCGAAAGCCCCAGTGAAATACTAACTTGTAAGTACTTTATATTTGTGTATTTTATACATTTAAATCCTCCAATAACAATAATAATATCTGCGTTTATATTAAAGGGACATTCAAAATAAAATATTTAACATGTTTTTATCTAAAACAAGTGTTAAAACTTTAAGACCGGTTTAATACCGTAATCGGCCGCTATCATACCGGTATATCCTGTACTCCCTTTGAAAGTGCATTCTTATGTGATGTTAAGTAAAAATGCTTAACTATTATTTAACTACATAATATTTTTAATTAAATAATATTTCGTTTTTTAAGTAGGTTTATTAAGTGGCTACAATTAATGTTTCTACCCGTAAAATTATATTAAATGAAAAAATATTTCTCACATATCTCATAAACAGGTCGACAGATTTAAATGCAACGGTAACATATGTATAAAATTTATTGGCCATGGTTCTGGACTGGTGAAATAATAAGTTATAGTGGAATTATTTTGAGATAATATAACAAAAATGTAGGAATATGTTTTTAAATATTCTTTACATATAAAAAAGCGGGCTTGGGACACAAAATTGTAATCTATTTTTAATATTGTACGGTAACAAGTATTCATTATACGGTTCAAGTATCGATAAGAACCGGCTAAACGAATATGGTGGGTGTGTTCGTTTTCATATTATTTTGAAATCTACTAAATCACACTAACTTTTGCTTCATCTTCTTCTTTCGGCTTCGTATGCGTTGAATTCGGAAAAAAACCTTTTACCCATAACTACAGTGAAGATTTTCTGTTATCTATGAAATATCTAAATTCCTATACTATGTTTTAGGATTATTATAAGATGTAATTGGCACACAGAAAATGTAATTATTTGCGACATTACATTATAAACCTCAAAAATAACAGTACTTCTATTTAACGAGAATAAACATATTATAAACCTTCATTCGCACTCTACCTTTTAAAAAACCCATCAAAATCTGTTGCGTAATTTTAAAAATCTAAGCAAAAACACACAGACGGCGGAAAGCGAATATGTAGGGATACTAGGGAAGACGACTTTTGTCCCAGTGATTATGTACCGATAACAAATCTAGACAACGTAAGAACAAAATGAGACCATGATGACCTATCTTGATGCACACCGCCCGTAGATGTGCAGAAAAATATAGAGGAAAATAAAATGAAGATAGAATAAATAAATAAAACAAATTGTTTTAGTCAAACAACTGTCTGAGACGAGAATTTCATGTATTACATGTCTTTTATATAAAAAAATTATTACAATTTTCAATAAAATTTATAATTTATGAAATACTCTAATCTTTTGTTCGAAACATCGTTAACGCGAAATTATTAAATGTTATTAAATTCTCCATTTATAATAAATATTATGCATATTCATTTGGTTAAATTGCGTGATTGGGCAACAAACACACATAAACTTAAAGCGCTCGTAAGTTTAAAATTTTATTAAGCTATATTCGCATTCTTAAATATAACCAAAATCGATATTACACTTACGAACGAAACTAACGCATTAAGCCTTGCCCTTTTCCCACCTCAAACGGGCCACCTCACAAGCTTCACAAAATGCATCAGCATAGCCATCACTTCTCGCCGGTGTAATACGAGCGAGAGCATGTCGTGCCGGTCATCAGCCATGCAATGCAGTATCTATTCTATAGTTTTGTACCTGACTGCGTCAGAAAAAGACTGCTGCAATTGCTGCTAGCACGTCATGTATGTTTGTGTGTGTGACCTGACGGATTTTAATGTACGTTAGATTCGTCTCGATAGCGCAAGGGCACGGGAATAAATATTTTTTGTATTACAGTTTTAAGTTTTACAATTTATTATTAGGTTTTTTAATTTACAAATTCTTCATATTCTATTGGTGTGTCCACCTGATGTATTGATTCTTTGACCTTCTCCGAGTCCTGTGTCCTCGAGGGTGGTCAGATCAATACGTGACGAACGACGTGACTGCGCGCTCATGTGACCTTAACACGTGTTCCCCCACCCGCGATCATCAACGCAACCACAGAATTATTTTCATTCTTGTCTATCAACACGAAAGGAAAGGAACTAATAAAAAAATTGCCTAAATCAATTGTAATTGCTTGTTACAGAATCATGTCGAAGGTTGATTTCTACTACTTCCCTTTGAAGGGCCTCGGTGAGTCGGCCCGCTTGCTCCTCTCTTATGGCGACGTCAAATTTGAAGACCATCGTCTGACCCAAGAAACCTGGCCACCATTCAAAGCCAGTAAGTAAATGTCAACATATCTTATAATTTTATAGAATGCTTTAGACGGTGTTAAACACCTACTGAAACGTTAGGTAGTTGGAAAAAAATGCTCCAAGTAAGCGATCATCGAGATAGCAGAGTTGAGAAGTTCCGCAAGTGGCCGTTCTCGGACCGGTACTATTTGTGATATACATTAACAATGTCAATGAAAGGAATAGCAGATATCATTATCCAGATTCACCCCAAGGATCCGGCGAAATTTGTTAACCATTAAACTAAAATATGGTAAATCAATTTCTACAGGCTTGAGGCTCTTGACTTGCGATAAAAATGCTATTATTATACCTACTGATTTATAAAATAAAACAAAAATATTAATTAAGAATCGCATAAAACTGTTTCGTTTTAAAAATGGAGGTAATTTTAAATAAAATTAAGGTAAATTCATATTTATATTAATTTTTTTACCGTTTTCAGATACACCTTTCGGCCAACTGCCACTACTCGTGATGGACGGAAAGAAGTACAGCCAGAGTCTCGCCATCGCCCGCTTCCTCGGCCACAAGTTCGGTCTCGCCGGCAAAGACTACAACGAGGACTTTGAGATCGACCAGAATGTAGACTTCTTTTATGATATAAGAAACAGTAAGTTTTTGTAAATGTCTTTAAATGACTTTACTTACGTTTATCCCTGTGATAAGGGACCATCAGCTTTGACAGTAGAGGTGAAGTCTTAGTATTGTGAATCGAACAGCAATTTTTTTTAGTGAGCGGTATGTAATATGCCATTGTTACATTACAGGCAAATTGGGCTGGCATGACTGAGGAGATCTGTCATTTACATGATACCGCTACAAGAGCGATAGCTATGCATTTCGCGCGTCGTGGTATTTAATATAATGAAATATAAGGATCTAAATAATCAACATGACTTGATAAGATAATTTGATCATATCGATTTTGATTTTACTAAATAGGCGACGTTGATTTGTTCACGACCATCGATATCAGAACATACGATTATCAGAGGTCAAAAAAATCATATTATTTAAATATCCTATTTCATATATGTATATATAAGAGTTTGATAGACAAATTCACGCCGATAATGCATCTGCGGTGTATGTTTCCGATCCCGCTAGTGCAATTTGTCTGATATGTAGAAATTACATATTCTATTATCCGTATTGTACCAATGAAAATTTTTAGTATATGGGGGCCAACCAGGAGTCGGGACTTTTTGACAACCACCGACGCCCATAAACAAATCATATTATTTTTCCGATGTCTTTCCTTCAGTCCCTCTACCTTGCCCAGTATATACTGTCACATCTAGCACAATGGCGTCAGAATAATTAGATGAATATATGCGGCGATATCAATAGAGACGTGCCTTGGTTGTAACAGCCCGAATCAGCTGTTCTGCAGCACGACTACCTCTTACTAGGTTTTTATTTTTTCTCCCGATCATACCATATTACTTAAAAAATTACAATTCTGCTTACCAGATAAGAGGGGCCTGAATAACAACAATTAGGCTCTACACATAATATTGTTATCATATATTAATAGTACCTTATCTACATGCGTGAGTGCTTTTAATCTCGTACTGTGAGTTGTGACAAGACATCACCTGACAACTAGATATCACTATCAGGCGTCCACTAAACGTTATTTATAAATTATGAACGCAAAGTTGCCATCTCCTACAGCACTTTACTGTCAAGTTGACGGACGGGATTTTTTTAACGCCACCAATTTTCTTTCTCTCGTATTAAGATTTATTTCATTCACATATTTCATTCATTCTTTCATTATTAAGTATCGTAATAACATTGCAGAAGCCTCTAATGTTCATTATGAGCAAGACGAAGCCGCGAAGGCGAAGAAACACGAGACTCTAGTGAAGGACTACTACCCCACAGCGCTGGACAAACTCCACGACATCATCAACAAGAACAATGGGCACATGGCTCTAGGAAAGGTATGTAAAAAACTGTGTGTTCTTCGACAGGCTGTTTGAGTTTTCTCTTTAAGAACGAACATGTTCATCATGATCATGATCGTGAAGTAAAAGATGCTTCATCAGACGTTACGCTAGTGTTTCTCTCGAGTGTTCGATTGCTGTTTCTCACAACATAATGTGTCGATATATATGTTTCCTAAAGCAAAAATGCAATGAAACTGCGTCTTTGGTAAAGTTGATAAGTCCTACAAGCAACTTCGCTAAATATACAGAAGTAAGGATTGATCACTTACAATTACCATAGCGTTTTGATGTCAAATTTGTAAAATTTATTAATGTAATTTTAGAATTTGTAATTTAAGTGACATGAGCATTCAAAGGAATCTGCAATAAGTTTTGCTTAAAGATTCTTTTCTTGTCTAGTCATGAGTAACAAAAATATTGGGAAATATCGCCAACAATTTCCCTTCAGATGACCCTCAAAAACTCGCCATTTATCCAAACTATCGAAATCTATCTTGAATCAAGTTTCAGACAAATTCTATCATACTTATCATAAATCAGCGTAAATTCAAATGAATTAAATGATGCAAAAACCAGTTCTTGTGCCATTTAATTTCTCTCTGAATTCTCTCATTAAAAACCTCTGTTTTTGCTTATTTAAACTTTCTGTAACTTTTTAAAAACATGCCCCTCAATCGACAAATTCTCTCTCCAAATAGCTCTATAAAATTTATTAACGTAATTTTTGTTTCAGCTCACTTGGGCCGACTTCCTGTTCGCGGGTGTGTACGACCACTTAAAGGTTATCCTCCAAATGCCCGACCTGGACACCAAGTACCCCGGCTTCAGGAAGCTCTTCGACACAGTCTACTCCATCCCCAAGGTGAAAGCCTTCAGTGATAACGCACCCAAGTCTGAATATGGTTACTAGAATCTTATTTATTTATTTTAATTGTTTTAATGAATAAACGTATTTAATATTACAAATACTTTTTTATTTACATTGACGATATTTCCATCGCGATATAAGATAGTACATGCACTCCACATGTAGCCTGTACTGTATATTGAGATATTTATATTACAACTGTGCACGGGTTTGTTGACCTTATCGTGCGTCGCATCGTAATTTTTGTATGAAAAAATAAAATAGCTAATGTTGTTTTAAAAAACATCCCTGTGTAAAAACTTTACTAGTATAATAATCATTATACTTACACAAAAGGCAAAACTGACCAACTTATCAACGCACACCCGAAACTGCAAACTACTATACCTACAAACTTGAAATGTGATACAGGGAATCCCTTCATGATGTGAGTGAGCACTAAGAAAGGATCTTTTAAAATTCAACCCCCGAGCTGGTGAAATAGGGAGGTGACGCTCATACGTCATATGATGCAGGTTAAATCGCAGAACTCGGCCAGTTAATAGATAATTAAATGAATGCTAGGTTAATGCACATTTGCGCATGAGATCATGTAGCCCTTAGGGGCCGTTAGAGAAAAATGAACGCCTATACCTTACATAGATAAAGATGAAGATTGCAAGTCAACATTTATCATAAGCACAGCGAAGTTGTGGAATTCCTTTTTTTTTTTTATAGCATAGGAGGCAAACGAGCGGTTAGGTCACCTGATGTAAAGTGAACACCAACGCCCACAGACATCCGTAACACCAGAGGTCTAACAGATGCGTTGCCGACCTTTGAGGAAAGAATAAGCTCTTTGGATTCCTTGCCTCCTTTTCCCTGACTCTAAAGCCGCGTACAGACATTGCGAGTCATGCGGTGCGAACTGTTTGTTCGCATGCCTCGGGGCTCGGGCTGTGTGGACGTGTCTGCTCACAGTGAGCATTCGCGTCGTACGAACGTTGCGAAAGCCTCCTCGGTGCGGGCCGTGCGCTCCGTGTGGACGGAAAGGTGTTATTTGCGTTACTACTGACGAACGCCGTGCGTGGTTGTTTATGTGCTCAGCTTGAGCAAGTTGATGTGTAGTTCCGAACGCATGTACAAATGTACCGCCGTATGCCTCAGGTTGAGGCGTACATAACGAACTATGCGCAACGCATGTCTCGAGATGTCTGTACGCGCCTTAAAACAATGTCCTTAAAATCTAAAAAAGTATGTGCTTTGGACCACACAACTGAAGTAAAACTTAATTATTGATTTTTATTACCGTAGTTACAATGACAACATGTCATATGATATTTATTTTTTAAACTTTTCAAATACATAAAGTTTTACTTAAATCGAATTTGAATTTTGAATTTGAATGACAACTTCCATTGACCTCACCCGAAATCTGAATTTTGTAACGCTCTCTAGCTTCCTTTCTCCCCAAGTCAAGTAGTTTTTGTAAGAGGTAG
>LUGF01002215.1:67618-79036 GCA_001625245.1 Calycopis cecrops
CCAAACCCAAATATGCGATTAAAAAAATTGTTGTCTGTCTGTATGTATGTTTAGGCATCACGTGAAAACTAACGGTTCGATTTCGATGAAACTTGGTATAATTATACCTTATTATCCAGGGCATAAAATGGGATACTTTTTATCCTGGAAAAATACGTAGAAAAAAATAAATCCATCCACGCGAAGACCGACATCCGCGCGGACGGAGTCGCGGGCGGAAGCTATTTTTAGTAAAGTAACTAACGTGGGTAGAGTAACCTCGCATACAATGCATATATTTAGTGGACGGTATCAAATCATGTATCAAACACGTAATTTTTTTTTTATTGTATAAGTGGATAATGGAGCAGTTGGTCTTTTGATACCCATGAATATCCGCACGATTTGTCGATGCGTTAGGGTCAGCGCAGGCAGAACGGAGCGCAGTGGAGAGGATTTTATTAACGCAATTAAAAATAAACTTTAAACTTATTGAGATAAAGTGCATAAATCACCCCGAGGACGCGCGAGCATTTTTTGTCAGGTTCAAGCATTTATGCACTTTATTGCAATAAGTTTAAAGTTTATTTTTAATTGCGTTAATAAAATCCTCTCCGCTACGCTCCGTTCTGTCTGCGCTGAGCCTTACTCTCCTTGCTCCTTACTCCTATGGTCCACCGGCTACTTACTAACCGTACGAACACAGCGCAGCTGTCACTATACGGCGGCGTCATATAACCATGTCCGCCCCGGTCGTGCCGGCCCAATTCCGCTCTTAATGCATGGCACTAGATCTTTCTAAAATCTAAAATGATGTCATAGATGGTCTCACATGCAGAAGTGGGCGATAAGATTGATAAAGCAACGTATTCGCTCTCGATGTTTCTAAAATCTAAAATCATGTCATAGATAGTCTCACATGCAGAAGTGGGCGATAAGGTTGATAAAGTAACGTATTCGCACTCGCCCATATGAGATGTAGACATCTAGTCGTTAGTATATAGTTAGCATCTAGATTTAGCATGCCTTACAGGTACCATCATTTACATACACCAACAGACATGTGAGGTGCATATTAAAAATTAGATAGTGACTTCGTAGAATTTAACGAAGACTAACGTATATTTGACATCAATCCTTGTTGCCTTAGATATATTTTATAAGCTGTACTATGCGCTACTCCACCAGCTAAATCACCATGAACTGTCACGGCAACATTAAAATGACGGTGACGCCATCTGTCGTAAATTGTATTGTTCGTTCTAAAAAGAACAATATATAATACTTGATTTATTCTTTCGAGGTTATAAAAGTAGTCATGTACCAAGTACAAAATAGCTATATGCACGCCAAATTTAAACTAAATGAATTCAGTCTTTTTTGCGTAATTGAAGCAACTAACGTGCATCGCTAGGGCATTTATGCAACATCAAGGTAATGCCTCTGGGCTTTGACTTTCCCCGGTAATAGTTTCCTCTGAATGCTGAGCACGCTTAGCAGCTTGAAGCTTGATATAAGCAAGTCACAATAACGAATTTACATCAGCCAAGTGTACGCAACAAATATGAAATTTCATTATGCACAAATTTAATCTTAGCTCAAATTTCATATTGCTAACCAGAAAACGTGTTATTTAGTTCTTCCCTGTTATGACTCCGACCCTAATCCTAGTAATATTATATGTATACATAGTTTGTATGTTTGTTTGTTTGTTTGTTTGTTTGTTACTCCTTCACGCAAAAACTGCTGAACCGATTTTCATGAAATTTGGCACACACATAGAGAGTAACTTGGATTAATACATTGGATAGTTTTTTCCCGAAAAAATGTTTCTATGGGATGCCATGGGATGATTTTCCACGGAATCGAAATTTACGCGGTTGAAACTGCGGGGCGCAGCTAGTAGTCGTATATTCAACAACTCCACATGGCTCAATGTAGCGAATGCTTCAGACTAATCTTTTATCAAGTAGGCCGCCGTCTCTTATCCAGGACTATCACTGTGGGAACTATTTCATGTTATTGATTATAACCTAACACGCACCTATGTATAGAGTTGAATGGACAAGGCGCGATTGTATAACATCCGCCGGATACATTCTCAGTAACATCTATTGTATGTCATATCATAATGGCCTAACTGTTGTAACCTACGACCGTAACCTTTGATGATATTGATCGTACGATCGATGTGAAAATTAAATAACAAGATTCTGTGAATTGAAGTAAATAAGATATGAGATAAAAATTGAAGAAGATGCCAAAAAAGGGGTCCCACAGGGTTCAGTTCTGGTACTCTTTATTTTCTTTATTTGTTAAAATGTTTATGCTTGTTAGGTAAAATTCTAAAGTAATACTTTTTACAGAAACAATCTAAATAGGCACTATTCAAAAGTCCAATTTGATAGTTATCAATTGTTTTCAGGGTTTGATGACATAATAATCCTTGATATATCAGATTATATTATACCATAAGTACTATCGTACGTGGACTTTATCTCAATCAATTAATCGAGTAATCAATAAGTGTTATTACTAATATGGCGTATCAGCAATTGCTCGTAATTGATCGATTGATATTTTGAGTAATTTATAATATTGTATAAATTACGCAATTTCAAAGTTTTAACAGTAACTTAAAGAAAAGGTAAAATTTTATTCACACTATAGCAATTTACCTTGCCTGATTTTTCCAGTGATTATTTTTTCAATATAAACTTTATTGAGAAGAAGCGGATTTAGATCATCCCTTATATCATCTAAAATATGTTACGGAAGTCCGACTAGTCGCGGAGTACTTACAGGGCTTCAAGGCTGCAAACTGTTCTTTGTCCACGCGAATATCCTCGAAGTCCTGCCCGCTGTAGGCAAGAAGCAGACGCGGGGACTCGCCCAAGGCCTTCACGGGGAAATATGTGAGCGATGTCTTCGACATATTTCTGAAACAATCATTACAGTTTAGAGTTAGTTTGTTTTAAAATATGAACATACAAACGAGGGAAGTTTTCTAACAACGCCCACAAACATCCTTACAGCCTCATGCTTAGCAGACCCTTCTCCTCTTTCCTGCATTCACAGACTCCGGTCTCTCAAAAATCAGTATAATTTCAGTATTTTGTACGAAACGTACGTCACCGGTCATGCAAATTGACCAGACAAACCTAAGGTTATTTATATTAGGAACTTTTTAGTTAAACGTCGAAACTAAAACGTTTTAGACAGAACGATCCTAGAATAGACTCAGTCAAATAGCAATTGTATGCAATACCACTTAATAGATCTTTTCCTTATCATATTAAGTCCTAGTTAATCCGGTTAGTTTATGTTAGCCCGATAACACGTTTAGTGTTAGCATGTAAATTTGCTTGAAAACTATTTTTTTTTATTGGGCTTGTCGCACCACTCAGTCCCGCCGCTGCTACTCCTGTGTCGCCAGGATCGGCAACCACTCCCTTTGATATGATCTCAGGGAGCCCGAGGGTAAAGCTAAAACTCTCTTGGGACTCGCAACGAATTTATTCAGAAGAAAACAGGAGTGGGAAGAAATTCCAATTCCAAAATCCTCTACCCAGTCAAAGTCGGCTTCAAAACTAATGTGTAATTTGTTAAGGCTGTGGTAAATTCACTAGAAAAGAAATCTTAACATGCAGAAGAAGAAGATATAAATCCATGTTAGAATCGGAGTCCCGCCAACCCATGGCTTTTTGTCGTTCGTCCAACGTATTGTTACGCCACAGCCATTGAGCCTCGTTGGATTGTGCAATTAAAAAATTATTACCCGTTATCTTATCTGAAAGAGTTTTAAAGAGCTCAGCGTCAGATTGGCTGGAATGTATTTACGTAGTGATGTTGCCACAGCGGTGATAAAACTAAGCTCGGACACCCAAAAACTGTGTGTTTTGTCCACGAAGGTCGTCGGGGAGTAGCCATGACTACATGGAAAATGACCGCCCCACCTAGATGTATTGATTGGTTTTGGACGTAATTATTTATAGCACACCCAAGTATAGAACAGCTTTCGCCGCACTTGATGAAAAGTTTTCAATATTGAATTAAATATGTTGGTAGTATTTACAAGTAGGTTAACTGAAAACAGTCTAGAACATTCTTTCCAAAAGTGGGCTATAACGTTCGTTGTGTGCGCTAGAGGTCTACATAGGATTATGGGGTCTAGAAAACGACTATGTCCATAGGCTTTCAAGGTGACAAAAAAATGGAGGGCGCTACAAAATAAGTAATTTTCAAACTGGACGTTAAACGAAATAAGTTTGGGAACCTCTGGTCTAGAACATTATTGGAAATAGTCAGCGGGACCAGTTTGATCGCCATCATGATCACAAATTACTAACACCATTTCATCAACATGAAAAAGTATTTATGTAGGTTTATTATGCCTTCACGCAAAAACTATGGAACCGATTCGAATGAAATTCGGCACTCATTGATTACAATCTGAAATGACAAAATATATTTCTCCACAAAAAAAATTGGACCCATTGGAATATATTTCTGGTCTGAAGAGTTTGTTTTTTGTTTGTTTGTTTGATTGAACGCGATACTTTCTAGAACTACTGGTGATTTTAAAAATTCTTTCATTGTTAGTCCATTCAGCCAGGAAGGCTACTTTTTAACCGACTGCGGTAAAAAACAGATTCACGTAAACGAAGTTGCGGGCGTCCGCTAGTTAGATATAAACCCTATCGAATGATACTCCATACAGATATGCTCTCTTTATTTTTTTCCATCCATCAATTACGTATGTAATAATTAAGTATGAATTATGTGTGCTACACTTACTAAATTTATTTTTCCAAACCGCCCAACATTATTTTATAATTGTCTATATAGCCTCCCTAACTTCAACCGGACGTACGGACAGACAGACAAGCTATCAACTGCCTAAACATTATTACATTTTGTCATTTGTCTAAGGAACCCCAGAAATAATGTCCGTCTAATTCCGAAGTCCTCTAGACAGACTCAACTCATAAAAAATTCAAGGCCACGCTCCTAGACTACGAGCAAACAACAAACGAAATGTTTGTACAGGTGGAACAAGCTTCTAGACTGCCGCGCTAACTAGTGGCTAAAATGTGAACTTAGTATACAAGGTTGAAAAAACTCAGGCATTAAATGAAACCACTTGTTTAGTTCCATTCCTACACAACGAAGCAATAGTTTAGCCACAGGATTTTTTTATTAAGTTTTTTCTCGCCTCGTACACGCTGTATCGTCAGCTGATCGCGAGCCCACGGGTCATTCAGCCCGTGCGAGGATGTTACACAATATACACAATACGTTTGACGTTTGTAAATTATTTGGGTCATTTTAGAATATAAGAGAAGACAAGCTTTTACTATTAAGAGCTTAGTTGTAGTCGAATCAGGCCGCACGACAGGGAAAGTAACTCTTTGACGATATACCGGCGTAAAGTAGCTGCTATGTTCTCTTTTTTTGGGTTTGTGAATCTCTAGTCGCCCAAGGAAAGGATGAGGGTACGAACCTAACCTAACCTAACAATAGTGCGGATGTCTAAGAGCGACGTTTCGTCAACAGGCTCCAACAACTCGTTGGCCCCAGTAAACCGTAAAAGCTGATGGAAGCTGAAGCCATGGAAACTGTTTAATAATATATCGCCACTTTTTGCGTTTGGGCCTATTAAATGTCTTCATGACTAATTTATGCCTAGATGACTGAATGATTCAGGGCGTTGAATCCCTAATGGTGCTGGATGCCGGTAGGAACTCTTGAGTAAGCTATCAGCATCAGCGCCGGATCTAGGTGGGGTTAGGGGGGCTGCAGTCCCGTGCCCCGCAAGGTTTAGGGGTCTTCAGTTAATTTTTGAACCCATACAAGGGGCCCCTTCCTAACTTCAAGGTCTCCAAACTGCGGGCACTGCTTAACCCCGGGCAGAGCTTAGTACGGCGCTGATCACTGTTAATTTTGAATCTTATCTGTGTTATATTTGTCTTCGAATTCTGGACATTTTGTATTTTTTTTTTTATTTTACTTACAGCTTGAAAAGCGACGCTTGAAGCCTGCGTTATGGGAACGACATACACGAGAAATAAATCGTGTAAAATAATTGACGCTCAGCCTAACGCTTTACCGCGCTTGTGCCCCATGCGCACCTTACACTCTCATCTCATCCGCCGTGAGATATAACATATTGTGCCACAATGATAAAGTTCACGTTAAAAAATAGTAAACTTATTCTTTATAGTATAAGGGGCAGTGCCGGATTTACGCATAGGCCCGTGAGGCCCGAGCCTAGGGCGCCACGGTTGGGGGGACGCCAAAATTTTCAGGACGATAAAATTTAAGTCCGGTCAAAAATCATAACCCTCCTTTTTGCTTCGCTGTAGTCGGGTAAAAAGGGCGCCGTATCACACCGGGCCTAGGGCGGCAGTAAGCCTAAATGCGCCACTGATAAGGGGATAAAGAAGCAGTCGGGACCATTTTCCAGAGTAGGCTTGCCAACCATGCTGTTATATGCCGGACGTCCCGCTTCTGAGATCCTTATCAATATATCCCGCTTTTCTTAATTAGCTACAGACCCAGCCTGCATCAAACATCGATTATACACGACCACGGCTTGGCGAATGATAGGCCACGTTAAGAAAAATTCACATTTAAAAAGTAATTTATAATTTTCCTAATAAAGTGTTCCTATTTTACTCATTATTCAGATTTGCAAAGATAGTTTTTTTTATTGTACTCCCGCTTTTTTAACCCTTGTCCAGTGCTGGATTTAGGCTTACTGCCGCCCTAGGCCCGGTCTGATACGTTGCCCTTTTTACTCGACTACAGCGAAGCAAAAAGGAGGGTTTAGGACTTAAATTTTAACGTCCTGAAAATTTTGGCACCCCCCCAATCGTGGCGCCCTAGGCCCGGGCCTCACGGGCCTATTCGTAAATCCGGCACTGCCCTTGTCCCGCATTTGAAATCATTATTTCCCGCAAATTCGTACTTTGAAGTTGCAAAGCCTAGTCGAGAGGCGATACAGACGTCTTGCCCTCCATTCTTTTCCCTCCTAGGTATATGGGCAGCCAACACAATAAAACGTTGTTCTGTATTGATTTTATGAGTAAATACTTATTTACTAAATTACCTAATCTACTTCGTTATTGCCAATTAGTACGATAAGTGTAGTTTAAAAAAACGTTTAGTTAATTTTTAAATGTATATATGAATTTATTTTATTAATTTGTAAGTAAGCCCACACGAACAAAGCTTTTTTTTTCCTCTGACACTATATAAAAAACTTCATGTCAAAACTCTCAATAGGTTAGGGATATCTGTACAGCCGGCTTCCAATCTGTTCGTTTTGCTCAAATAGTTTAATCCAGCCGCTATTTAACGCCTGTTAAATTTTATTTATTCCAATTAATTACTGGTAAATGAAAATTGTTTCGGTTACACACAAAGCATACTATATTTTGGTACTTTTAATTTTATATGCCATAAGTAAAATTTGGTTTAAGAATAAATAAACTCACTTGCAGGCAATTCTCGTAATTGGTAAGAAATCTGAATCAACAGGTAATGTTGTTGTCGTGATCACAAACGATCAAATACTATCACGGATGCCGGTAACGAATTTTTATATGAAATTATTGCGCTCACAAGATGCGTCGTACGTTGCGATAACTTTATTGACAAGATGTCAAGTTCAGAAATCAGAATAAAACACGCTTAGTTCTCGTATTGGCTGACTATTAAAATATGGATGGCGATTGGCGAAGTGGTTGACGTACGTTTGAATGTTGAATGTGTTCATTGGTTTAAATTTATAGCTGTCACTTGTCAGGTACGGAATACTTGAAGTTTAGATTTTTTAAATAGGTATGTAAGCGTAGACAGAGAAGTAAGTATATTTTTATTGCTGCGAAGTGTGGCTTTGTTCCTGATACCATGAAAAACGTAGACAGAGAATTCTTTGTCTACGATGAAAAATGAAAAGTATAATATTTTGAATACATCAATATGTCTGATGATATGATAATATAATATATGAAATATGATAATCTAAACAATCTACAATAATTTTATTTGACTTTGACAATTGACTTGAATCTAATTGATTGGCCACACCGTGGCCACACTATTGGCAAACGCCAATAGGGATCACGCTTCTGGACTGCCACGCTAACTAGTGGCTGAAATGTGAACCAAATGCTAGCAAATTTTCGTTTGTACGTATGATATGACATAATAAGTCAACATGTCATTATCACTGCCTTTTGTTTAGAGTTTTGCTAGCACTTGATTCCTAAATTAATGATCACTAGAGCGGCGAAAATGCTGCCTCTATGTTTCGTGCACGTTCCTTATTAATATTATTGAATTATTATTAATGACTTTGATACATGACCGGGATAACGGCTTTGGACTATAAACGTTATGTGTTTACTTAAATCTGTCTACTACCACTATACATAGCTAGCTACCTTAGATTACTTTACTAAATGATCTAAGCTAGCTACACATCTACAAAGCGTTTACACGTTGGGCCAACCTCGGCCAACCTAGGGCTGCCTAACGTAATATAATAAATAGTATTGTCATAGAAATAAGAATAGTAAGCTATCTAAGTCCAAACTCCTCGTTTGCCCTCTTATACTATAACAAATACTATAACTATGTTTTTTATTATATAGGGGTAAACGAGCAGTCGGGGACATTTTCATGACTACCGACGCCAATGGCCATTCACATAGAGGTTATACGGATATGCTGCCCTCCTTTCTCCTCCCAACTCCATGGGCCACCGGCTACTTACTCACCGCACGAAACGCGACAGCACAGCTATCACTTTACGCCAGTCTCGTGTAAACGAGAGGTACCTCCTGGTCGTGCCGGCCCTTGGGGACGGACCTCTTGCTGCCGACCATAATACGATCAATGGTCGGCAGTAGAGAGGCGCGGGCTGCAGTTTGGTCCTTCCGCGAGGAGGTTGTCTCGCAGAAGGAAGCGGCGGAGAGAGTGCGGGAGTGTGACACCCTCGCTCCTCCACAACGCCGGGCCTCGGAGGAGGTTGTACAAGCAACTCTTCCTAGGCTGGCCGAGGTTGACCCAACGTGTAAACGCTATTTATACGCTACATCAAGTTTGTGCGCTACATTAGCAATGGTCGTCTATAGTCTATGTTTTATTTGTGGTTTTATGTTTATAGTTTGTGAACACAAATAAATTAATAAAATTTAACTTTGCTAACTTAATAATATCTTATCAATAAAGAATAAAATTAAATTTTCAAGAGATAAGAGGTACTCCTTAATTCTTAGTTATAATTTTTTTAAGTGACAAAATCTATACCTAAATTGATATTATTTTTGCCTATATCCAATAACAGGCAAATTCAATATGAGCCAGCGAAGAAATAGAACTTCGAACGAAACCGATCTATCAGAATTGCAAGATGCAATAAAAGAATGTGTACGGTACATTCTATGCCGAGAGGGCAGTAAATTACCTATAAAAAGAGCAGAAATACTAAAACATGTGAATACCAGCTCCCAAGTACCGGCGAGTCAAGTAAATTCAATAATAGTCGAAGCCAATAACATACTGAAACGTGTAAGTACTTAAATTGTTTCAGTTCCTACAATACTGATATTTTCCTTTAATATTTAAAGAATACCTACTAGCTGCGCCCCTCGGTTTCACCCGCGTAAATTTCGAATATAGAAAATCACCCATGGCATCTCATAGGAACGTTTTTTCGGGATAAAAAATCCTGTGTTAATCCAAGTTACCCTCTATGTGTGTGCCAAATTTCATAAAAATCGGTTCAGCAGTTTTTGCGTGAAGGAGTAACAAACAAACAAACATAAAACTTTCGCATTTATAATATTAATAATCATATCCAAATAAGTCAGTAAATTTGATGAAATGAATGAAATCTCTTAGTTCTTGTTAGAAATTATCTTATCACACGAAGAAGTGTTTTCGATACAATTTCCAAGATTTTTATAATTTAATTTTACATTACGATAGGTTTGATGATGATGAATGATTCATCAGAGTGAAATTGAAACGTATCATAAATGTAAAATTTGATCAATAAATAATGAAAACTGTGTCTTAAATTTATTTATTTTTTCAAGCAATAGGCACATACTATTACACAAATATTAGTGATTCTGAAGTCAATTAAACAGCAAAATTATTGATCCTTTTCTGGAAACATGATCTAATTATATTTGTATTATAATGAACACAAAGATGGGTGATCGTAATGTATCCCTGTGAAATAGTAACAAGTTAGAAAAAAGTCCGCCTCGAATGTACTGGGAACTCAACACACACGGTGTGCAATCAATAAATGTTGGCCAGAACGTACCTAAAATTCTACTTTTTTCGAGGACTAACCCGGACTTATGCCCGGTCTGTTCTCTGAGTGTCTTGGGTTATTAGGGGGACTTTTTGTATGCAGTAATATTAATCCCTTGTTTGTGTTACTCCATACAGTTTTAAGCATTCTATTTTGTCCCTCATCTGCGTAGGCCATTAATGTTATAAAATTTCTAGAGAATAAAAGATTAGCCTAGTACATTAAATACTTTTACTAACTGGTTGCATATTATTACAGGTCTATGGGTATAAACTTGTGCAAGTTGAAGCAAAAAGTGGAATCAACTATATAGTTGTATTAGATGAACCATGCGAGTGTCTCTTGTCAAATACAATTGATGTTCATCAACGTAAGCTACTTGTTGCAGCACTAACTCATATTTTTATGTCCAGTGGTCCTGTAAAAGAAGGTATATACAAATATTACACATAGTTAATATGTTTATATGAATCAGGAATAATACAGTAACACCAGCCGTATATTTTTGGAGCTTGTGACTAAAGAAACAATTCAAATTGTTTGATATGGAAAAATATGCTGATTGAATTCATGTGAATGGTAACTGTTCAAATGTTACAAAAGCCTAATGCTTTTCTGTCCTTATATCTCTTAAATCTCTTGCACACCTTTATCATCAGAATCATGTTTATCGGGGTAAATTCCAGTCAGCTACCGGAGTTGACATATGCAGGTTTTCCCTGTGTCAGTAAACATTGTTAAGTACAGTAGAATCCAGATTATCCAGATTTCATTTAAACCAGTAAAATGATATAAATAATAAAGTAAAGTCAAAGTGACCAACAATAATTTCCAATTTATTGGTGTTGGTGGCTTCAATGTTCCAATTGTGCAAATGCATATAAAGAAAAGTTTGCTCTAGGAACATTTATTTTTTTTACCTTGAATTTGACACAATTTTGACATTAAAATTTTAAAAATCTTGCAGAAGATATGTGGAAATTCTTAACGGAAGCAAATTTATTGGAGGAAAATGACCATACTGGCAGAAAAACATTAACCAACACATTTACCAGACAAATGTATTTACAATATTCAAAGGTTAGTTACAAACCTTACTTTAC
>LUGF01002215.1:127626-145890 GCA_001625245.1 Calycopis cecrops
GCTTAACATTGAGATGAAGAAAAAAGTGACAAAAAAAACAAAAAATACACCTGAGTTTTCAGAAACTGAAACAACTTGTGCCGAAAGTGATGACAGTGCTTTAACTGAAGGATCGGAATCGGATGACGCACCATTGAGTACGTTAGTTCCTTCCAAACAGAAACTATCAAAGGGAAGTTATGTTATAGTTTTATATGAGGTTGCCCCTCATTTTCCTGGAGTCATAGACAATACAAATAAAAACAACTTTGAAGTAAGCACGATTACATTTTCAACAGGAAATACCTACAAATGGCCTGAGAAACAATACAAAATGTGGTACCAAAGAAAAGACATTGTGGAGTGCATTCCTCCCCCGATATTAATTAACAAAAGAGGATTTTACAGAGTAAAAGAGATGGAAAAATACTTAATTTTTGCTCTTTAAATCAGTACTTTATTTTTTTTTTATATAGAAAAGTTGATAAAAAACAAAAATATAATTAAATTAATCTAATGCATTTTATTTTCATTTTAATAATTAAAACCCTCTCCAACTTGACATCAACCTACATTCGTCATTTACTAGGTGTCCATTACTAGGTCATGTCCATTACTGGATGTCCATGACTAGGTCATGTTCATTACTGGATGTCTATAACTGGATTTTTGCTGTCCATGACTGGTAAAAAAAATACGTCAGCCATTAATTGTTTTAAAACAGGTAGGTACCTACCCACTTTAATCTAGTTTCCTATTTTCACAAATTTTGGTATTTTCCTAAATATACACTCAAATAGTCATAACTTTTAAGGTGTTATGGAGAGGTCTACCATAGAGAATTTTTTTACTGCAAATAACCCCAACCATTGCCCTGTATCTGTTTCGTTTAATCCACGATTTATTACCCGCTGAGGATATTTTTCTGGAAATTCTTCAAACTAAGCGTAACCTTACATAATAACTACCACCCGTGTTATTGATCTATTTTTCATACAATTCATTTTATTTAAGTTAAAATACGCACACAGTATAATTTATATAATATATACGTATAATTTTATGTAGATGTCGAACTAACGACGAACATACGATTGAATTTAACATTATTTTAAAAATAAGTGAAAATAAAATTAGGGGGCGCTAATTTGATGAAGCCGGCTTACTTGACTGGGCTGTCATAAATTCATCATAAATGACAAGCTTGTATGTCACTGTCAAACTTCAATTGTCAATTGTCATATGTTCCATGATCGCAAGTCGCAACAGCCAAAACTTTTAATCGGCCAATATTCATCACTGTTTAGACTTTAGTGTTTACTGTAGTGACGTGCTGCGTATTTATTACTTATTATTTTAATTAATAATTAGTAACTTATAAGTATAAAAGATCACCGTGTCATTTACATCTAGTGTTCCGAAAAATGGGTGAACGTTACATTCCAAATGGTCTTAAATTTCTCTTCGGCGGCCTATCTGGGTGATTTATTTTTCTTAACTTTAACCTTCTTATGAGTCAATGTCATCAAGCTTTCTCAAATATTGTAGGATTGCATTGCCTATAAATAAATTAACAAGGAGTTGGGTTAGAAGTGAACATCTAAATTTAATACATTTGTTCTTCTCATGTACTTAGGGGCCAAGGGCAAATTAGCGGCTGAGTATTAATGACAGAACAAGAGTTTTATATTACTGCAGTAATTATTTGTGTCTTTTATTTACATTATGTAATACGTGTAGGTCACGTCCTTGAAGAATTTCGTAACTCTCCCGCCCTGGAAATTTTTCATACTCAACGTTCCCGGGCCGATATTTTGAAAGTATAGATTACTTACTTCTGCTGTTGTTATATTTTGTAATTTGTAATCATTGGTTACTGCTGGATTGTCCATTAGACTTGTGATAGTGGCTTCTAACAGTCTTGTGCCCTGTGTATATCAGTAGAATAGAAAGGGCCACGTGTGATATGGTATTAGTTGTATCCTAAGAGACATTTAGATGTATGGTTAATTAAGTGCTGCACAAATCCAGTAATACTACAACATTTATACAGCCTGGCTATGTTCTTTTGGCTCATATCGTAAACAACAGTCTGGTTATAATGAATACATAATTGTATTTACATAAATACTTGTATATATTATATATCCCACCAATAAACCTCCATTGTTATGATACTCATAACAATGCTGTAATTATTCATTTATTAATTCATTCATTCTTACATATTAAATATCCTCTTTTATTGTTGTACCTCAGATGTTTTACAACAATATGTTACATTAAGGTACAGACATAAGTACTATGTGCATAAATTGAAAAATTTATGTAAATTAAATTATCTTGTTTTATTTCTTACTGCCATAAATATTACTGTTATAAATAAAACATTAGAAATATTTTTTGTCATAGTTTTAATGACGACAAAAAAATATGTATTTATTAAAAGGATTTTAATTGGAATATATTTGAATGAAACTTATTACTTTAAGTGATTGTAGTATTATAATTACAGATGTACTGATTATGATTTCTGCCGACTAGCTAATTAATCGGTGGATAGGGGTAGACTAATTGGCTAAGCTGTTTAGGTGTTGGGACTGGATATGTTTACTGACATTGTTTGAAATCTTGATTCTTGTATATTAAGTATTTTTATGAACTATGATTTCCTACAAGCTACGAGTATATAAAATAAAGATGGACAACCCTGATACCGCGGCTACATTCTGTAATTGATTGTTCGCCAAAGAATGGTTCCTCCCAGTGGCAAAGCCAAACGTAAAAAATGTCTACAATACTACTAAATTCCATTCTTTTGAGGTTGTCTCGACATCCACACAAACCATAGTGTAACATGACGATCATCATTTTTTAGACAGTAGAAACGATATTTAAGGCCAACAGTATGCAATAATAGTTATATAATATTTAGTATAGTAACACTTAGAACCACACATCTTTTGCGCCTGTCACTTGTTGCCCGGGCCGTTTCCGCAAATCGATGCTATTGCGCCTGTTTTGCGTGTGGTTGGGCCTTTTGTCTTTCTTCCCATGTCATTCCTAGTTCAGCTCCTTCAGGAAAGCCAGCAGTTTCTTGCCATTGGCGCATGCCATCTGGAGCGTTTCAGGGTTTCCTAGGTAGGACGCTCGTTGTGCTGCTACTCCCGTGCATTCCATAAGCACATGAGCAGCTGTTTCCTCCGCCTCTTGACAGGCTCTGCATAGATGGCTGTTCATGGCACCTATAGTAAAAAGATGTTTGTTATAGTGACCGTGTCCTATAACGGCGCCTGTGATGAGGCGTAGATCCGGTCGTTTTAGTTAAATCAGTTTTTTTGAGAGGCGAGGACTGCCTTGCGGCAGCGCCTTCCTCGATTGTGTGCAGTTTTCCCTACCTGCCCAATGGGTTTGGTGTTGTTCTGTTGTGTGCATACTTATCCATTGTTTTAGCTGGCTATGTGGGAGAGGGATTAATGTTTCTGTCCCCGTTAATTCTATATTTGCTCCCCTTTTAGCTAGTTCGTCTGCAGCGTCATTACCCATGGAAGTGTCCCTTGATCCACTGCAGGGTGATCTTGTTGTACATACCTATATTTTCCAGGGATGGGTGACATTCGTTTACGTGACCTGAATTTATTGTGTGTGAGTTTAGGGCATAGAGCACGGCCTTGCTGTCCGTTAGGATCCTCATTTGGTATCCTTTTATGTCACGCGCCGCTCACTTAAAATTTATGTTCATTTTTAAGGAGTAATCTCCAGTCCGTAATGAAATGACACACAAGATAAAATTTTAAAATTCAAAATATTCTCTGCATGGATCTTTTAATCCATGATAGCTACAAATTTTCACAAATTATGTATATCCGTTGCCGCTTGGGTTCCCCTTCATGCGCTAGTCCGACTCGCACTTGTCGATTTTTTTTAATCTAATGTGTGTTACCTTAATTTTAATCCGACTGATCAGATTGTTTCTGTCTTTAGCATGGCAGCAACATGTGTCGTACAACCCTTGGATTTAATAAAAACAAGAATGCAGCTGAGCGGTGGAGGTCGCGGGACGTTTGCGGTGGCAGGGGAAATCATAAGCAGAGAGGGTTTCTTGGCCCTCTACACAGGGCTGTCAGCTGGTCTACTCCGACAAGCCACATACACAACGACGCGTCTAGGAATTTACAATTATCTGTTTGACACATACAAAGAGTAAGTAAAAGAAAGGAACCACATTATTATAGAGATAAAACAGAGGACATATAAAAAGCTTTTATGCTTATTTTAAGTGTTATCTATGAAGAAAAATCTTGTGAATTGAGCCCCGTGACATCTAAACCTTAACACTTACTACACTACTACATCTTACTAAATCTTCTACAAGGTCTTCATGTAGTGAGAGTAAAGGCCCTGATTTGCGGTCTCGGTTGCATTTCATTTTGTCGTCATGCCATCCCTATTTACCCACAATTAAACGGTCAGTAACTTATATTGCTGGTAAATGTTTACTCGGTCCTCTGTTCATTAAACACGTTGTGATAAGGCTGATAAGACTATCGTCTTAGTGACGTGCCCTATTAAATCGATAAGTATTGTGTAAGCTGATAATAGCAAGTAGTAAATTGAATTCTCGCGTGTAATTTAATAATTGTAAGGCAATTTAGTAGGAGTTGCCACACTGCTTGCATGTAGTCGAATTGGGCCGGCACGTGGAGATACCTCTCGCTTACACGAGACCGGCGTAAAGTGACAGCTGTGCTGTCGCGTTTCGTGCGCTGTGTATGTGCGCATGGAGATAGGAAGAAAAAGGAAGGCAGCGCATCTGTGTAGCCTTTATACTGATGTCTATGGGCGTCGGTAGTCATAAAAATGGCTCCGACTGCTCCTTTGCCCGCCTATACTTAAAAAAAAAAAATACGGTTTGATCTTATGCTGTGTCCACATTAGAGATTAGAGATCGTAAGGCGAAAATTAATTGGCATGTTGTAAGAAGTGCTATGCTGCATTGCAGCGAATTTGGGCGGGACATCCGGAACCCCTTGCTCACGTGACGTCAGAAACACCCATTTTATTGCGTTTCGTGTTCCTTGCGAGTGACGAAACTCCTTTTAGGCACTCCAAAGTCGAAACTGTGGAGTGCCTAAAATTTCTTTTCATCGACCTCGAGCCCTACCTGACCACCACCGGGTCCAGGTGGTTTAAGTTGCCCCTAAGAGGGCCCCTTCTCGATTCAAAGTTCTCAAAGCCCCCGGGCCCCACCAGAGCTCCATCCGGAGCCGCTTGCCCTACATACAATTTTGTACTACTTACCGAAAAGATCCTAAATAGCATTAGAGAATCACTTTAAAAACCTATGGAAATATTTGGAAACCCATGGAACAAATTTGGTTGATAATTTGTATTTATTCAGCCGAAACGATCGACAACTGTTTTATCACGAGTTGACGCAGCTATCAATACCATAGCCTTGAATTATAACTTATAGCTATCTACACAACATATTGCTTTTTATGGCATAGAGGGGCAAACGAACAGTCGGAGCCATTTTCATGACTACCGACGCCCATGGACACAGAGGCTATACAGATGCGCTGCCCTCCTTTCTCCTCCCGCCTCCGTACTACCGGCTACTTACACACCGCACGAAACGCGACAGTACAGCTGTCACTTTACGCCGGTTTCGTGTAAGCGTGGCACTACCTGTAACTAATGATCACTTAGGGTCAATTCACACCAAAAGCGCGGCGAAGGGCAGCGAAGCGGAGCGTACTTTCAGTGTCATATGAATTTAAACTTTATTTTCATTGCTATAGTACTTATTATCGAATTCTCGCGACTTCCGCGCGGTTTCCAGCGACTGCTCGAGCATTCGCGGGAATCCGCGCGTCTCGTTCGAGTTTCTCATGCGATAATAAGTATTATAGTAATTATTATAAAGTTGAAATTCATATGACACATAAACTGCGCTCCGCTTCGCTGCCCTTCGCCGCCCTTCGCCGCGCTTTTGGTGTGAATTGACCCTTATTGTGCCGCGCGAATTACAATGTCATGTGTTCTATATTAGATATATTAGAAACGCGACAGCACAGCTGTCTACGTCTGTCTCGTGTAAGCGAGAGGTACCCGGTCGTGCCGGCCAACTCGCCTGCAATGGAGGTGGCACTACCTCTTACTATTCTATATGTATATGAGTTACCTGACACCAATACAAACCCACACATGTGTAATGTGCATACCTGACAGCGGCCACACATGTATTGTGTTAAATTGTTAATACGAGCACATCCGTAAAATGATATAGGTAATAACTAGAGACCGGGTCATATTAAATGCATTTGCATTACGAACGTACAGTCACGAGCAATAATATATATACACTTAAGTACCTTGTCATAATAGGGAATATGCATGTATTTTTTTTTATATTTTTAAATGATAATTTACATAATTACATTAATGTAAAAAAAATACCAGCGCTGAACAAACAATATTAACCGTTTCGGTGCGGATGACACGGCAGCCGTGTCATACGTTTCTTTAACGTGTGGCGTATGACACGGGAGCCGTGTCATTTTTAAATCGATTGTATCTCCCTCAAATTACATTTTAAAAGGTTCAACCCTGAACATAACTTTCATAATTTTTCATGTATATTAAGCCTGTATGCTTCGTTTTTGAATATTCTATGAAAAAGAAAAAAATAGCGATTGTCAACCTTTTATGAGCTGTATCAATAATAACTTTTAATGTGCTTAACATTAAGAAAATGTCACTAGTAGATGCATGGGGTCACTCCAGACGTCAAATACATATTATATAAATCAAAATGGAATGGAAGGAATGAAAAGGCTTTTAAATATTTACATTAGATGGTTTTAAACATTATGATATATAATATGGTCAGTTGGTCATTGTGTCAGTTTGTAGCCCGTTTTAGGTGGCGGCTTTTTGAAAGATTTCAAAACACACAATGTAAAAACAGTGAATAGTCCAAGAGTAGGTTGGAAAAATACTGACCGATCGAGTATGAGTGTAAAATGTTTTTTTTAATTTGTACTTATATCGAGAAAAATTAATACCATTGTATGTCCGGGCAAACCTTGTTTATAAGTCCTAAATATATCGTCTCCGGAGCTATTTTCACACAGTTACCATGTCAATGGAGTAAGAGACAGCTATTACAAGACACATAAAAGTTAGGAACAAATTCCGTGCAGGCATATAATGATATTTTTTATTCTTGATATATGAATGTAGGTTCTAACTTTATAAAAAAAAAACATTTTATTCTTTTAATTGATCGGCCAGTATTTTTGCAGTCAGGTCTCACTTCACAACGTGCAGCAAAAAGCTTGCAAAAAAATTGTGAGTGCGGCTGTGAAACAATAACCCTAAAGATAAATAAATGCATTTGTTTTAAAGCACAATGACGAGTTTATTATAGTTTGTATTATAGTTCTCAAACAAAGTGTGGGAATACAACTTTATGGTTTCTTTGTGTGTACGAGGTATGAAGTCAATAACATCAGATATGAGTATTAACGAGTCAACTAAGAACATTCACAAATCAAATAATTACATCGTTTTATAAACTTGTATTGGTCTAAAAACGAATGCAAAAACTGAACCTTCAATGAACTCAAAAACATTACTAACATAAGTACCAAATACAATAAATTTAACATATTATAGAATAAACGTAATTTATTTTGGAAACTCACTTCAATATTGTAGGTACTTATTTTATAACATATAACTTCTAAAAGGTTTGCTACACCTGAATAAAAAGTCGCTTACCTTCCATATTTAGTAAAATACTGGTTAAATCTTTTCAAATACCACTCAAAACAACTTTACCTTTCCGTTTACACCCGTGGTTTAACTTTAACTGAATGGATTAAGTCTCTAAACGTATAAAATAACAAATGTTTAAACACATGGCAGGTGACACGGTAGCCGTGTAGTCTAATCGTATGGCGTATGACACGGCTACCGTGTCACGACGTATTTGTACGTCGCCACCGCTCAGAGTTTTAGAAAATGTTCGCCGCAGCGAAACGGTTAAGTTCAAAAAAAATGTTTCAAATTAGTAGGCCGATAACAGCTTTTTAAACGATCGCCATTTTGCCGCGCTGACATGACGTCACGCATCATAACAACCACCAATGGCAATGCTCTAATGCTCTTTAACAATGAGATTATTATGATATTTGACGTCACAATTCATGCCAACCAATGGCGTGCGTTTCACCTAATTCAATCTTCCCGCACAATTTTTGCACTTTTCAATAATTATTTTCTGATTGAAAACAAAATTATATAAAAAAATATTAATACGTACGCACATCTACAGGAAAAGACTTTACATATAAAAAAAATTATCATTATTTGAATCATACGCATATTCCCTATTTGTATTTTTGAAATTCCTTAATATTGCTTTTACTAGTCAAAGAAAGTTATTGTGACAGGGTACTAAAGTGTATACATATTACGCTCAAGTACAAATAACAGACGTGAAATTATAGTAAGCACAGCTGTCACTTAACGCCGCGCCGGTGTCGTGTAGTAGAGGTACCTCCCCGGTCGTGCTTTTCGGCTACATGCATACACGTAGCGTGGCTCTTACTTTTTTTGGCCGAGCTGTTCATTTATATCTTTGTGCTACGTTTTATTTTAAAATTGTTAAACTATTTTTAACTCTTTACGTAAACTATGCGTGTCAGTTGTAGTTATTGTGTCAATGTCGTTGACGTCAGCTGGATTGGTGTATCGAATGCGTAGACTAGCTTCCTCTGTCTACGATCGAATGTATTTTTATCTACACTAATGTTGTAACATTCTACTTATGTTTCCAATACTTGATTTATAATAACTACTGTTATAGCTCAGACAACAAAAAAACTCAATTTAAGCCATTTGACATGATGTTATAATATCCAAATAGATATCGTAAAATCTCAATATAACACTGTGCTGGTGGGAGAGCCTTATGTCAAAATCCTTAACAGCGCGCGCTCGCTCCTGAATCCTGATTGTCCCTGCGCGCGCTGCAGCTGCGCTCTCATTGGTTAGATTTTAATGGCGACAAGTTCACTATGACAATACACGTATAATAGTACCATTTAAATAAGTTACACCGATGTACCTGCGCAGAAATCATTTTTTGGAAAGGCGCGAAATTGTTTAAGACAATCACCAAGCAATATTTTTGCACGGGAAATTCTTCATTCGCCATTGGTCAAATGAGAGTTGGCTGTATTGGCATTCGTCAGTTGCTTAGCCGAATGTCAGCTCTCATAGGCTGTCCTTCATACACGTCAAAAGTCATGCAGCACAGATATCGTGAGCGAGATAGCATAAGCTCACGTCTTGTTATATTTTAAGCCTTATTAGGTGCGCAATAAGGTTTTTATTGAATTGGTGTTATAAATCGGATCGGATCGGCCTATGTTGCGCTGTTCTGCGTCAACGACGAAAGCCGATGTAACTTATTATCGTGGTCGAATTATACGCGTGAATTTAATGTTTCGCAATGTTTGATTAATTGATTAATTGCATTAGTGAAGATAAAGTAGTGTATGCAACTGCATATAACACTGGTATTAAAACATTCGTTACTCGAGTTTTAATACCCTTTATTATACGACAGTTGCTTATACTACTATAATAAACGCTATGACCGATTATTATTATTATAAGTTAATTTTATTTTTAATTTGTTTAAATTTAATTTTATTTAATTAGATTAAATTAAATTCACGACTTCAGATGGATTCAGTTATAAAAATTATAATAAATTATAAGTAAGCGAATGAATGAATGAATGTGTTTAAGTTACGTTTTTAGGGTTCCGTAGCCAAATGGCAAAAAACGGAACTCTTATAGATTCATGTCCGTACGTCCGTCCGTCCGTACGTATGTCACAGCCATTTTTTCCGAAATTATTGGGCCTTTGTAGTTGAAACTTTGTAGGTATTCTGTGAAATTCATATTTTGAATAAAAATTAAATAAATTAAAAAATAAAGAGGGCACTCCATACATAGAATTGAATCTAAATATTTTTTTCATCCAACGGGAATGTGAGGGATTCCTATGAATAGGTCTTCAAAAATGACATTACGATTACTAAAACCATTTTTCGTCAAATCATTTTTTTGGAATAATGAGTGTCCCCCTCTAAATTTTAAAAGAGAGAGAGAAATCTAAAAAATATATATGTTGTAGGTATCAATGGAAGCTTTCAACGAACATTGGTTTTAGCGTGATACCATTATTAGTTTTTAATAAATAATACATTTTCAAAAAACGCAAATACAACTTTGTCCAAAAACCAAGTTATTTTATTTTCTGGTTAAAAATGTCGCAGAGACACCTTTTGTTGGTACGGAACCCTCGCAGTGCGAGTCCTTACTTGGCAGGTTTTTTTTTAATACTTTATGAAAACTTTTTACTTTAATGTAAAAAATAAAAGCGGTTATATTGCATAGTTAAGTATTTATATATATAACAGTTAAGTATAATATTATATATTACAGTCTATTTGATAACTAAATTACCAATAATTGGACGAGTCGATGCCAATATTTTGGATTTATGTGTCAATAATATTTTGTAGTTTTTGGCTTCAAGTAAAAATTGTTATATGATTAAATCACATAAAAATGGATAAAAAACCAAAGGTTTTTTAAAAGTAAAGTAAAGTATTTTATTTACCACTGACACATATTTCATATACTAGGACTTGCAAATAAGATTATATTGTTATTTATTGTCTGACTTACTCGAAGTTCTCTTTTAAAGTGTCAAGAATTATATTGCTATTTATATCCTCAAGTCTCGATTACACGCGTGCGGCGGAGTGCAAGTACCCGGTGGCCCATGTAGGGAGGAGGGTGGAAGGAAAAGCATCTGAACGGATGTCTATGGGCGTTTGCCCCTTATGTTATTAAATACAACGCCTCGTCAATGTCGTGCCGACCGATGTTTGGACAATGTCCCGATGTTCGACATGTCGCGGTTTACCCTCATCCCGCAGGTCGTTAACCCCACGTAACATACAATATTCAGTACCGGCTGTTACCCTTTATGATCTTTGCTCATTGTGTGATAATTGTAATCCTTATCCGTGTCAAATACATTAGACATCTAAGGGCCACAGGCCTAGGGTTGCCAGGCCTCAGTTGATCAGAAATCCTGGAGAACTAAAAAAAAAGGTCATGAAGATGGTCGGAAGGCATTTTTGCCATTAGGTTACAATAATTTAATTTTGCCACAGCCCGCCGGGAGAGCAACTTGCACGCCGCCCACTTGTCAATCCGGGAGATTTTACCTGCGTTCCTGGAGCCGGGAGATTATAAAACCTAAGGGTCAATTCACACCAAAAACGCGGCGAAGGGCAGCGAAGCGGAGCGCAGTTTGTGTCATATGAATTTCAACTTTACAATAATTACAATAATACTTATTATCGCATGAGAAACTCGAACGAGACGCGCGGATTTCGGCGAATGCTCGAGAAGTCGCTGGAATCCGGGCGGAAGTCGCGAGAATTCGATAATAAGTACTATAGTAATAAAAATAAAGTTTATATTCATATAACACTGAAAGTGCGCTACGCTTCCGCGCTTTTGGTGTGAATTGACCCTAAGACTACTGCATGTATGCAGTCGCACGATTTAGCGACTGCGACCGGTCGCAGTAGTCGTGCGACAGTATCGCGATCGCGGGACTGCATTTAGGCGTTAATTGACATACATTAGCGACTAAGTCGCCGCGTCTGGCGTCTTGAAGTGTGCGCACCCCGCGTGTAGTCGCCGCATTGAGCTCCTAAAAAAATATGGCTGCAAGTACGTCTATTTCACAGGTTCCCAAACTTTTTCGTCTATCGCCCACTTTGAAAATCAGTTACTTCGTATCGCCCCCTTATTAGTTATTACACCTTGATATTCAAAGACAATTATGTCGTTTTTGGCCCCTTACCGCCCCCCTCTGAGCATCTAGTGCCCACAAGGGGGCGTTATCGCCCACTTTGGGAAAGACTGGACTCTATGTGGAAGCTTATGGGCGTCGGTAGTCTTGAAAATGGCGGCATCTGGTCGTTCGCCCCCCTATAATATAAGTAGAATTCTATTATTGAGAACAAACGTAAGCAGATCTCATTACTCGCTTAAAAATTCAAAAAGAGGATATCTACGTATTCTCCACGATAATAGTGCAGACACACAGAAGCTAGTTCTATATTTCCACTGTACACAATGTAATTTGTTGCTCGACGAAGCGAAAATATTGAATTGCACATAAACAAAATTTTATCAACGTTTGTAATAAAAAAAATGCAAACTTCCCTTTTCTATAGTATAAGAGTGCAAACGAAGAGTCCGAGCCATTTTTCATGATTATCCACGCTCATAGATATCCGCATAGATATACAGATCCTCCATGGGCCACAGGCTAATGACACACCGCATAAAACGCGACAGCTCAGCTGTCACTTTACGCCCGTATTGTGCAGGTCAGCGAGAGGTACCTCTCTCGTGGTGTCGGCCGAATTCGGCTGCATGCAGCGTGGCACTACCTCTTACAGGGTCAATCTCCTTTCGATATCGATAAGTCTAATAACAAAAAACTCTTCTCATCGGCCCTTTCATCTCAAGAGCCCACTCGAGTCTTATCAGATATGACTCATTTGATAACAAACCAGCGTTTATCACAATGTAAGATTTATGTCTGGGCTACCCACCCACCTAACCTAGTGTTTCGTCACCAGTCTAAGACCCAGAACCTAACTCCTTTTTAGGGTTCCGTACCCAAAGAGTAAAAACGGGACCCTATTACTAAGGCTCCGATGTCCGTCCGTCTGTCACCAGGCTGTATCTCATGAACTATGATAGTTAGACAGTTGAAATTTTCACAGATAGTGTATTTCTGTTGCCGCTATAACAACAAATACTAAAAAATTAAATAATATGAATATTTAAGGGACCCCCATACAATAAACGTGATTTTTTTGCTCCCATACAAAAAATAAGCTCCCGTTTTCGTAGATAATGGTACGGAACCCTTCGTGCGCGAGTCCGACTCGCACTTGGTCGGTTTTTACCATAAAAGAACTTTAGCGGATCTTATCGCGGTTTATTCAACACTCAAGGACTCGCTAGTTCGCTACTGGGTCTAATGAACCCAGTCCTTCGTTTTATGTTTAACTAGCTGTACCGTGCTACGTCACCAACAGATACGTCAGCATGGACTAGCGTAGCAATATATAAAATTCATTGGAATGACGGTGGTGCCATCTGTCGTAAATTGGTCGTACCAACTCAGAAACCTTCGTGAGCGTATTCATAACAACTTTACTAAAGATCATCACATTCTCAAATGCTTTATGCATTACGATTCCAGAAAGGACATACAGACAAACATTCATTTTTATATATATATTTAATACATTCGTGTCTGTGAAACAATGGAAATACACATACAAAATTTCAACCCGGTCGGTCAAGGCGTTAGTAGTTGATAAATATCAAAAAATCGGATATTTATGATATACATATATCAAGTTTCGTATTTATCCATTTTGTATGAAAGTCATGTTGTTATCTTATGATTAAAAAAAAAACAAATGCCTTTCTGAAATTTTATCCTAAAATCATCGAGAGAACACGTGTATATCCTCATTTCGAGTTTTTAGGGGAATAATGCAAAGATCTGTTCAAAAATTATATGGCGGCGTCCGAGCAGCCGGAACCATTTTCCTGACTACCGACGCTCATAGTCATTTCTATTAACTTGTAACAATTGTATAACCATAATGTATGTATAACGAATACGAACCGTCCGTCTCCCAGACGGAGTCGCGTGATGCAACTAGCACATACGTGACGCGACGTGTTTGTGATATCTGTTACCACTTACCTTATCAGTTGCGACAACATTATCGATCGTGAACGGACAAAAACATATTTTCAGCATTGGATTGTTCTTCGCGGTTTTACCCGAAATATATTTTGATATGTCATGACCCTTCCGGACCCAAGACCATTAATATATAGCAAGCTGACTGCTGAAGCCATATGATTAACAAGCTAAAATGGCAGTGGGCCGGTCATATCTGCCGTAGAACCGATGATCGTTGGGGTCGGCTGGTTCAAGAGGGGAAACCGCGCACCGGCAAACGTAATGTAGGACGCCCTGTGACTAGGTGGAGCGACGACATACGCAAAGCTGTGGGCAGGAAGTGAGAAAGGTTAGCCGATCGAAGCCAGTGGCGTGCTATGGGAGAGGCTTATGTCTAACAGTGGACTGCAATAGGCTGATGATGATAATGATGATGATGACCATTCTTTCCCAAAGTGGGCAATAACGGCCCCATGTGGTCGCTATAAAATAACTGGTTTTCAAACTGGGCGTTAGACAAATAAGTTTAGGAACCTCTGGACTAGAGCTTGCCCAAACATACCTCCGACCATAGCTGTAGCCTCTACAGAGCGTCAAAAGATGTCATTACCAACACCACACTAAGAGGTAGGTAGGTACGCTGAATGCACGCAGCCGTATCAGGTCGGCACGACCGGGGCGGTACTATTCGCTTGCAAGACACCCGCGTAAAGTGCCAGCTGAGCTGTCGCGTTTCGTGCGATAAATAGCAGGTGGCCCATGTAGGGGGGAGAAAAAGGAGGGCAACGTATGAGCGTCGGTGGTCATGAAAAGGACTCAGTTTTTTTTTTTTAAATATAATGGGGCAAACGAGCAGTCGGAGCCATTGTCATAACCACTGACGCCCATACACATCCCCATACAGGTAGTGCGGATGCGTTGCCCTCTTTACCTCTCTCTCGTGGCGTTTTGTTTTATTAAACAAAACGCTAAATGAATTACTGCAACTTGTTTCAGGCGCAACGGTATAAATCCAAACTTCGGCATGAAGACAGTGATGGGGATAGCGGCGGGATCGGCTGGTGCCTTCGTGGGCACCCCGGCAGAGGTAAGTCAGAGGTAGATCCAGCTGGCTACCTCACGGAACAGTAAAGAGTGTTAAGTGGGCGTGACACGCGTCACAAGTGCGCGGTGTTACGCTTACTTGGTGTGGGCTTGGCGTCAGTCGCCTTAAGATAGAGTTGATATAGCATTGTCAACGTAAAGTGACTGCTGTGCTGTCGCGTTTCGTGCGGTGTTAGTAGCCGGTGGTCCATGGAGGCGAGAGGAGAAAGGAGGAACGCATCTGTTTAACCTCTATGCGGATGTCTATCGGCGTCGGTAGTCATGAAAATGGCTCCGACTGCTCGTATCATCTGATGATCACTGATCATAAAAAAAGCAACTGCAAATAATTGCCATTGTGCTAATAGCAATTAGTTCTGGTTGCTTAAAAATAATGGCATCGATCGAAGTCATGAATCGTCTGCTCTCGGTCCGCTGCTATCGTCATGAATTATTACAACCGTGCTAATTCGCCTCGCAGCGCTTGCCTGCTATTACTATTAGCAATAGCTAATGCACAGACTACCCAGGTAATGGGTATGGTAAGGTAATGCCAGATAATGCCACTTTTAGGCCATAGCATAGCGCAGTACCGTTTAAAAAATAAAATATATTTCTTATAAAATAAATGCAGAACATAAAATTATTGTTTAAAATTATACGGTTAATAAAATTTAATTATTTAAATAATAATAACATAAAAATTAAAAGAAATACCAAAATACAATGTTATAAATTAAAATACTCTGTCATAAAAAATTAAAATGTAATTGATATTGGTGGTAAGTACCTATATTTCATAGAATGTATTGTCACTTCTTGTTGGAAATTTATATTTGGATATTTTTATTAATATTTATATGTAGGCTACATGTTATCACGCTATTACCTACGGGGGAAGACCTGTTAATCTTTAATTCGGAAGATTTGATAATTTTGAAGTCTGAAATCCACGCAGCTGCGTACGGAAGTTAGTTTTAAAATATTTTGCTAACATTTAATCGATACGTAACCTCACACTCAGAGCAACATACGTGTACATAATTTCGTCTATCTCTCTAATAAAGATCCCATCATAAAACTTCTAGCGTAATTTCTATATAATTAGGACTCTATTTTTCAAAAAAAATGGTCGAAGTTTTTGAAAAACTTTTTTAAAATTTCACTTCAGGTTTTGAGCACGTCTTTTTCTTTATTTTTCAAAATTGATATTTTTATTGAAAAGAGCAAGTAATTTTCTATACCATCGCTAAGTTTTAAATTTTATTTATTTTTTTTTAATATTCGAAAAATACTTCCAAAAAAATCGAATTTTAAATTTGACCATTTTCTAGAACCATATAACTCGACAAATAAACATCATATAAAAAAAAATATTGTGTGTTCATATTCTTATTTACTAGGAGTATAATAGACCTTAATATTATCAAATATCAGAACTTCACTTTTTTTTTCACGTTCGCTTGGTGAAATGACTCTAATTTGAGTTAGCTAATAAAAGTGAGGTAACAAAAATGGAAATAGTTTAAAAGTATATTATTTAAGAAAGGTAAGATATTGGTGTGACATGTCTCTCACAACAATGTATTTAGGGGCCGCCGGCCGAGTCATCTCTCCGCGATCACATTTAGGACGTTAAGCATGCTAAGATACCAAAATTACCATGCTGCATTAACTGCAACTACTACTGAAAGAAAAAATTAAAGTATTTATTTACTAAGACCTATACAAATCAGATGTTACAGACATTACAAATTATAATAGGTGGTCCTTGCAAATCGGTCCCAAACTCGGCGTTCGCTGGCATCATTGTCAGCGCCGGTCTTCCGCTTGAGTCGTTTGTTGATGTCAAGGTTATACCAATATATCACTACCACTTCTATACACAAATAACATTACACAGTAAAAATAAAAATTAGAATCACTTTTCATCACTTTAGAATATGCACACAAACTGCAATGCACCATGAAGCTGAATGTATCTGACTGACGTTGTCACCAGGTCGCTCTCATCAGGATGACGGCAGACGGCAGACTGCCGAAGGAGCAGAGGAGGAACTACAAGAACGTATTCAACGCCATGTCAAGGTGGGTACATTGAATGCCGTCAGAAATCATTATCTATACAAGGTTGATACAACCGAGAGGCATTAAATGAAACCACATATTTAGTGTATCATTTTCAGGCTACAGAACAAAAATCGGATCAATCAGAGCAATAGTTAAGCCACAGGAATTTTTTAAAGTTTTTTCTCACGTCTTACACGCTGTATCGTTCGTTAGCTGTCCGCGAGGCCAGCTGGCTGGAGTCATTGCCCCGCGCAAGGTTGCCGCTCGCTATGTAGGTCAGTCCAAAGGATGTCTATATTTTTTCTTAATTGTTAAGCTATTTAACTTGTTCGAAAAAATCATTTTCGTATACTTCTCGCAAACTTTTTTTAATAGTTTCGGATTAGTGTAGTTTAGTATACGTAGTTTCCTTTAATGCCTCTCGCTTTTCTCAACCTTATATATTGCTAGCTGCGCTCCGCGATTTCACCTGCGTAAGTTTCTATCCGGTGGAAATATCCAGATAAAACATAGATGTTGTCTGAGAATCGGACCTACCCGACATGCACACAAAATTTAAAGAGACTACAACACACAGCCGAAACCACTATACTTAGAAACTTTAAATTTGGTGCAGGGGTTCCTTTCATGATGTAGGTAAGTGAGCAATAAGAAAGGATTTTTAGAAATATAACACCATAAGGTCATCGCACACATATCAACTTGAAAAGGGATCGTATCACTTCGAGCCGTTCAGTATTCTTTGGATGAAACTCCATACTGCAACGCACACTAATGGGAAACGTAATGTAATCGCCTCGCTTCGGAACAGGCAACGAACCGCTATCAACGTGTTGACGGCTAAGCGAAAAGTTACGTTCTCTTTCCGAATTGAGATTGTGCGGTGACCATTAAGAGTGATATAGGGGTGACACAGCTAGTTAAATTATATCGTTTGTTTTCAGAATAGTGAAGGAGGAGGGTGTGACGAAGCTGTGGCGAGGCGCCACGCCCACTGTTGCGCGCGCCGCGGTCGTCAACGCGGCGCAGCTCGGCACCTACTCGCAGGTGCGTGCAGGCTCGTTTGTACAAACGCACACTGCGGGCTAGTGCAGACTAGATTATCAAAAAGCGTCATAACACTTCTTTTAATAAAATAATCCTTAAAATCAATAAGGGATCGTTCAAGTATTACGAAAGCACTGAAGGGGGCGGGGGGGTTAATTGCTTTGCTTATTTATTTGCAAATTCAAGTCGTATATTTA
>LUGF01002215.1:164073-184225 GCA_001625245.1 Calycopis cecrops
TAGAGTGCTTCATTAAGTCGGGAAATACTCCATGTTTTATACATTTATTGAATATTAAAGATAAATTAAGAGCAATTATGCCAATTATTGATTTTAGAACTTTTATAGATATGCCCCATAAATCAGTAGTGTTCTTAATATTTAACATTTTAAAAGCCAAAATAATGTCTTGGGGCCCAATTTCATAAAAATTAAAATTGACATCACATTTCCTTATACAATTTTTGACGATATTTTGATGAATGAAATTAATGAATGAATTAACGAATACCCTACTTTATTTACACACAATACAGTAAATAAGTCCGGTATCGGTCGCAGTAGAGTCGTGCGACTGCATCGTTGCAGTATCGCAATCTCGCGACTGCATGTAGACGTTAATTGACGTACATTAGCGACTAAATCGTCGCGTCTGGCGTCTTGGAAGTTGAAGTGTGCGCTCCCCGCGTCTAGTCGCTGCATTCAGCTTCTAAAAAGCGACTAAATGGTCCGTCCGCGTCTAAAAGTCTCGTGTGTGTTGTCGACCTTATTGTGCGCGACTGCACAAGTGTAGTGCTAATGCTGCATTGTTGTGTATGTGGGCAGGCGCGCGAGGTGTTCGTGTCGTACGTGCCAGACGGCGTGCTGCTGCACTTCTGTGCCTCGATGGTGTCGGGGCTGGTCACCACCATCGCCTCCATGCCCGTCGACATCATCAAGACCAGGTGAGTAGCAGGGACCGAAAAACCCCTTTTATTAAGCCTATTTTTAGGGACAACCTATTAAAATCATTAAGCCTATTTTTAGGAATACCCTATTAAAATCATTAAGTCTATTTTTAGGAATACCCTATTAAAATCATTAAGCCTATTTTTAGGGACATCCTTTTAAAATCATTAAGCCTATTTTTAGGAATACCCTTTTAAAATCATTAAGCCATTTTTTTGGGACAACCTATTAAAATCATTAAGCCTATTTTTACTGACTTCCTTTTAAAATCATTAAGCCTATTTTTAGGGACATCCTATTAAAATCATTAAGCCTATTTTAGGAACACCCTATTAAAATCATTAAGCCTATTTTAGGAACACCCTATTAAAATCATTAGGCCTATTCTATGAGACACTATTAAAATCTTACCCAAATTAGTGGGTAATTGATTGATAGTGTCAGCCTATCGATGTGGAAACCGTTTTGAATAAGCTTAACTACTGTTGATGCGCTTACCTAATTATAAGGGGTATAAGTACTTACCATGTGATAGGGTTATCTTATGTTAATATTTCTTCTATAAACGTGCGTAAATAGTAGAAATTAGTGGGGGCAGAGGTTTGAGTTGCTTGCGCATTATAAAATATGGATGAATTACCCATTCATCCTTCACTAGGGTTTTCGAATTCGGTTAATCCTTGCCCAAATAAACTATTGATTTGGTTAGCCTTTAGATATACTAAGTCGACGATCTACTTACCGGATTGATAGAGTAGTTGAAAGCAAGTCTGTGAAATATCTAATCAAATACCCCTTTAAGGGTAAGCGGTTTCGGTTCCTGGTGAATAGCCGTTACAACGGTACCTACTCTTCCTTCGCGTGACAATAATTATTATTAATTATATTGAGTCGAGTCAACTATCGGGCTTGCCAATCTTAATTTCTTTAAGTGCTTTATCCAATATGTAGTATATATACTGCTGAAAATTCGAAAGCTGTATGTTTGTTTGTTATTATTTTTCGCAAAAATAAGTAAACTAATTTGGGTTAATGTGAAAGTAAATATCTAACAAATATAGATTGCAATTTAGAGCACATAAAAATGCTTGGAAAAAATGTATGGTTTACTTAAGATTACTTGTACGCGGTAAATTTTTATAAGCCGATCAGATAAATACAATAAAAACTTTCCAGGATCCAAAACGCGGCCAAGGGTGAGTCGCAAATGGGGGTAGTCACGAGTCTCATCAAGAACGAGGGCTTCTTTGCCTTATGGAAGGGCTTCCTGCCCTACTACACTAGGCTCGGACCCCACACCGTGCTTACTTTCATATTCCTCGAGCAATTTAACGCTGCCTACTTCAGGTACACTGACCCACCGCCCAAAAAGTAGAGAGTGTTTTGGTATCGGAATTTTTTCAATTCGATGTATATGTTTTGAATTTACACGTTGTAATGTAAGGTGGTTTTTTTATTTGTTTATCTATTGCCTCAGAGGCACCTCTTGAGGCTGTATTAAACGCCTCTCAAAGGGCTGTTTCAGGCTCAAAGGCTCCCTTTTAAAGGGACTTACAAGTGTATTTATTATAATTATGTTGATTGTTCGATGGCGTTAAAGATATGTGAAATGTTACGGGCAACTTGAGAAGTCCGTTCCCTATGAATAATGACCGGCCTGTATACATAATGCCCATGTCACGTGGGCAATTCGATTAAAATTTCATGCCTAATCACTTTGGCCGGTCAGTATGAATAAGATCAAATCCGTTTTGGGCAAAATAATAAAACAAATGAAATGAAGTGTTTTTGTTTATTAACGAAAATTAACTTACAAAATTCTTATAGGAAGGAACATAAAAAACGGCTACTAATTAAACAGGCTTCTTTTCATCTGAAAATGTAGGTTGCCTTCAAAAATTACTAATTCAGTGACAATCTTGTGAGTAAAGTAATTTATGATGATAAAATTAAATCTCTTCAAGTGATTATTATCACTGGTATCTTATACTCTTACATCTATACAATAGGTACTAGTGTGGCAAGCGTTTGAGTGCAAATAAAAAAAATAACCTAACCATAATTTAGGCGAGAACTCCACTTCGCTTCGCTGCCGCCTTAACCCTCAAACCTAAATGGGTATGTTTGGGATCTACTAATCCAACATGTTCGCTCGCCCATTATTTAAGAACTGTGAACAAACTGCAAATAATTTATCTAATTGAAATGAACAGGGTATGCAAGTAATGAAATGTCTATTTAAATTATAATACTTAAAATGGTGATGAGTTTTTAAATCTGTGGTTCACGTGGCTAAAAAATATGTGTCTAGACTTATAATTTCCCATAAAAAACTATTTAACATTATAATACAAAAAAATTAAACTATTTAACGTAATCAAATGAGCGAATTAATTAAAATCGGCTTAGTAGCGATCCGCTCGGTCTAAGTGATAAATTAAATCTATTGCGTTGCTTTATTAAATGGACCACAGGCTGGCCGGCATTATAATATAGACCGGTCTAAGAAATATATTTATCAAATTGCCTGATGCTGTTGGGAATTATTCATAATACCCGGCCCCTATTGATAACGGTTATATGTATTTATATGTATTTCTATAATAAAAATCTTAAATATATAAAAATTCTTAAATTTATAAAACATTAAATATATTCCATTGTCTAGTAGGTACCCGTAACACAAGTCCTTACGGTACTTAGCACGGGGCTAGGCTAACGTGGTGTGTAAAGTCCACGGATATTTATTTATTTATTTATTTATTTATTGATAACGGTTAATCACGTTGCCTGTAACATATATTTTGTTATAATAGATGAAATTTTGTGACAACAACAACAACAAACAGTTTAATGTGTCTATAATATTATTACATATATAAATCTTAGAGTTCCATGGGAATTTATTCAGAGTTTGATTCATAAAGGAAGAGGGCAAGTAAACCGGTGTAGGTGTTAACAAAATACGTTCAATATAGTTTTCGTATATTTACGCGAATGTTGCTCATGATTAAGATTCTTTAAACGGATTCTATCGCGTTTGCTATAAAATATCCACTTGCGGAATATGATAGAACCTCCGCAATGAACGAGTCTATCAATTCGTTATTCATTGCTGAGGTTCTGTCATATTCTGCAAGTGGATATTTTATATCAAACGCGATAGAAACCGTTTAAAGAAACTTAATCAATATACGTTCAAGTTGAACCGACTGCCCAGTCCTCACTCCCCCAGATGGGAGAGATATATTACCCCGATGTGAGTTACTATCTGCACCATGTAGGTACCGTGCACTAAACAGAGGCAGCACTTTCGCCGAATGCAACTCTAGTTTAGGAAGTAAGTGCTAAGATAACTATGACATGTTGACACTTGACATATGTCATATCATTTGTTATTTGATAATTTTCTTTTATTTAAAAAAATGGAAAATTACATTCCTACCTACCAATTGTAAATAATAATGTACGTTGGCAAAGTAGTATTAAAAGTGAAATATATTTTATTTTATTATTGAAAATATGTCCTATAAATGTGTAAATAAAGTTTATAATATAAAAATAACGTTAAGTATGTTGTGTTTATTTTCTATTTTCATTATTTTGAATGTGATACGAACAGCTGAAACTAACATTTATCAATCTAAAATATAGTGTATCCTACAGATAGCGTTAATGGCTTAGGCTACAATGTAGGTACTAATGTACAGGAGAATTCTTCTTTTCATTTTGGTCCCATGTTCCTCAAAGAAAACTGTTCAGTTTCCTATAGAGATATACATATTCCTGAGCTTAGTGTGAGCTAAACCTTGTAACATAGCAACAAAAACAACTTACAACAACTTTGCCCATGATAAAAGAGGGTTAAGAGGTATCCCAAGATACACTTTTTGTGCTCCAAATAAGTATCTATTTATGCATTTATTTTTACATGTCGAAAATCGTCCTTTGGCATCCAACAGGTAATTTTTTCAGGATAAAAACTATCCTATAGGTATGTAATACAGGTTCCCTTCTAACCATATGCCAAATTTCATGAAATTCTGATAAGAAGTTTTAGCGTGAAGAAGTAACATATATATTAAGTTCAGTCATCATCCCACAGAAACATTTTTTCAGGATAAAAACTATCATAATATATGTTAATCCAAGTTACCCTCTACGGGTGTGCAAAATTTCATAAAAATCGGTTCAGCAGTTTTTAAACAAACACAGAAACTTTCGCATTTATAATATTAATACGATGAATGTTTGTCTATATGTCCTCCCTAGAATCGTATTACATAATGCGTTAGAGAATGTGATGGTCTTTAGTAAAGATGTCCTGAATGGGCCCATGAAGGTTTTTAAGTTGGTACGACCAATTTTCGACAGATGACGCCATTGTCATTCCAATGAATTTTATACATATATTGCTATAATAATAATAATAATATTTAATTAATCTTCACAAAACCAATGTAATTTATTTTATTTATTTAAAGCACCAAGGCCAGGACTGGGTGGGGGCGGGTACGAACCCTGCAGAGCAGCGAGGCGCAACTCTTGCGGATGATTGCATAGGAACAATCGTCCCGAGCCTCCGCAAACATCCCCGACGCACTGCAGAAACGGGGCAGCCCCATCAACACCCGGAACGCGTTATTATATTGGACGCGGAGAGTTATATACTCACTGAGCAAAACTTGCCTACAGGCTGGTCGAGTAAAAGGACTTGCAATAAGCCTTGAATAAAGTCACTTTTAAATGCTTAGAGCAGCGAGCAAACCTGCGAGCGAGCACGTTCGCTTTAACAGATAACACTCTCCGCTCAATATCCACACAATCCTTGAGGTTGGCAGTTATCACGTGGCCCAGGTACTTAAATTCCTCCACTCTCTTCAGAGTCACTCCTTCCAACGAGGGGGATACGAAGGTAGGTATAATTACTACTGGCCCCAAAGACCATGTACTCACTCTTGGGATTGTATTTCAAACCTGAGCTCGAACATATGACTCACAATAACCAATGAGCTGCCTCAAGCCGGTGACCGACGCGCTCAGCAACGCCATGTCATCTGCATAGCTGATATTGTTCAGATTGACATCACCAACGTGACACCCTACACGCTGATTGCTCAGCGCGACGATCAACGCATCCATATAAAGGTGAGGTCAGACCACCCTGCCTTACCCCACAATCCAATCTGTACGGCTCGGACAGCGAGCCCGCCCATCTAATGCAAATGATCTGGTTCGCTTACTAACATTTAAATATATTCAAAATGTCTCGCGGCAGCTGTATATCCTCTGGCTTCTGCCAGAGATTATCATAGCAAACCATATCAAAAGCCTTATACAGGTCTAGGAAACACGCATAAACTGGCGTATTTCACTCTGTATAATACCTGTGTCTGCTTTAAACACAATATCGCACTGTCCGAACGATAACCCGCTCGGAAACCGAACTGGTTGTAATGAAGTTTCATGTAGTTATCGAGTTCAGCGTTAAACACTTTCACCACAGTAGTGGACAATGAAACAGGGCGGTAAGTGTTTTATCAGATATATCACTTATCCTTGATTTCAAAATGGGCACCACTAACGTTATTAACAACTGCTCAGGTAAGTACCCATGCCGCACACACAAAGAATACAACAACGCAAGGACCCTCGGCATATGCGGACCAGCGTAGCGGAGATGTTCATGATGATGACATGCTATGATAGTCCATGCTGACGTATCTGTTGGTGGCGTAGCAAAGCGCGCACGGTACAGCTAGTCCTGTATAGACGACGACGAAACGAGAAATCGGCGTCGTCGTCGTTTCCCCCGTCTTTAGAACTACCGAAGCCTAGACATCCGCATAGGTCATTAAAGTTATACAGATGCCCTCCTTCCTCCTTCTTCCGTATCGTGTGAGACGTACAACCCCAATCGTGCCGGCCCTAAATTGGCTACGTGCATGCATGCATGCAGCACTATCTCTACTAATATTAATAAAATAAAAAATAATATGAAACAAATTAATCTTAAGAATAAGGAATATACATAACAAATTAGTTCTATATAATACAATTAGGACGATAAAAAATAATAATGTGGCTTTGTTGTTTTATTTCTAGTTTTAAATAACTTAGCAGGGTCAGGTACGACCCGAAGAACCTAATTCTCTTCTAGCACTGGCATAAGCTGCGCCATTAGGTAACGATTCTTAAAAAACGCCGTTAACGCCGACGACCAGGCTGGCGCAGTGGTACAGGGCTCGGATAAGCGGAGCATGTTGCTCCAGGGGTCGCGGGTTCGAATCCCGCCTTGGTCATGGATGTTTATCTATGTATTATATGTATTTCTATAATAAAAATCTTAAATATATAAAATTTCTTAAATTTATAAAACATATTAAATATATTTCCGTTGTCTAGTACCCGTAACACAAGTCCTTACGGTACTTAGCACGGGGCTAGACTAACGTGGTGTGTAAAGTCCACAAATATTATAAAAATATTATAAAAAATATATTATTATAACAGTTATCTAACTCACACATTGTTGGTGTCTTTACTCTCACAATTTTGGTACGGGGAGAAAAAAATCTTACAATTTCTAAACACAAGTACCTAGTCTTATAATTAAGAATATTAGGATCGCTTACAAGCTGCACGAAACAATGGTACCTATAGTCAACACTTTATGCCGGTATCATATTATGAGCTATTGGTATCTACCCGGTCGTGCAGGCCCAATTCAGCCGTATAATAGAAAAAATCCACATCTTTTAAAATATAACTTTTTTTCTTAATACCTTTTGTAAAATATTATTAATTAATCAATTTTAATAAGCAATAAATATTAATTCTATTGCATCGGTAAGTAAAACTTCAAAGATTTTATTTCATATTTTACTACACATTAACTGTTAGTTGGATATTATATTAGCAGTGATCGGCTACTAGCTCTCCCTTTGAGATCCAATATTCGCGCAGTTGATCTAAGTTACGAATCCTCATAGTTTCTTTCAGAGGCGCAACTATAACGTTCGGGCCCTTGGCAGATTCAATGACGGAGCCCTTCCAGTAGAGAAGCCTAACCAGTGAATGTTCCAGCTGTGGGCACTGATTACTGAACGGGGCCCCCTCGGGCTAGGCCCGTGTCATTTGACCCCTGGTCACCCTATTGTAACGCCACTGGTTCTAACTACTTGGGGACTAGAAGCACATCTTGGCTTAGTGTATATAACCAACAGGAGAAGACACCTACAGGTTTTCCCCTTTCCCCTTTCAAGCGTCCATTTCGGAGACACAGAGGTTTATAAGCTTGTGTGTGTGTATAATAATGTAGCCGAATTGCATTAGTTTTTAGTGGGTGGCTACCGCGTCCTATTTAATTTTTATTTATTTAGACGTGCTGTATTTAGGTACATAATATCATATGCCCTTCTTTGCGAACTTAATGAAATAAAACAACAATTTGCATTATAAAAATATATGTTATTACAATCATAGGGTACATTTCCATAACATACAGTAATGTATTAAGTACAGGGCCGGATTTAAGATAGGGCAAGCTGGTCGGGGCTTCGGGGCCCCGAAAATATATCTAAATTCGTCCCTGATTATGTACATGAAGTACCTACGTCATTCAAAGTTATGAAAACAAATTATTTTGTGATGACAATTTTTTTAACTCGTGGGATGAAAAACTGGACGAGGGCAATAATTGTATTTTATTTCAATACGGGTTTATTACACTATGTAAAATGTATGTAAAAGCAACAAACTTGGTAAAAACTAACACTAAAATATGGTCCCAATTCAATAAATGTCGTTTTTGAATAATATAAACTAATCTCTTCTCTGCTACAATAACCTTTTGTTATTATTCTATCTATACAGCCATGTGCAATAAAAGTAAATTTAGTAGTAATTTTAAAAATACACATGTATAACCTATATTTTATTGTAATAAAACTATTTTAATGGATTTTACCTCGAAAAAATAAAATAGTTTTATTACAATTAACATTCGCGTAAACTTAAGGAATCACTATATTTCTATGTCAACCAAAGATTTTTTAGTCGTATAATTACTGTGCCATCATCAATGACTACAGAGTCTAGATTGTAAATGGTATTTATATAAATATCGAGACCTAGCGAGAACTCCAGCCCCCTTATTAATAAACATAGAATAACTATAACTAAGTAATAACCTAGTAATAAACTGACATCTGTCAAATTCCATACTTTTTGTCTTTTTTAATATGGAATTTGACAGATGTCAGTTTATTAGTAGGTTAATGCTTGAATAGAGTTATTCTATGTTTATTAATAAGGGGGCTTAGGTTTAACACATGCATTTTTGCTTTCATGTACCCAGCGGCGGATTAAGCTCTATCGGAGTCCGGGGGTTGGAGGCCTTGTAGTTGAGAAGGGGCTCTTTTAAGGGGCCCGGGGTTGCAGCCCCCTTAAATCTCCACCTCGATCCGGCACCGCATGTACCTTCCGTCCGGAAAGTAGATGGAATAAGTATATGAAAAGGCGAACAATTACAATTTCAAATATACAGTAGAACGTCTTATATACAAGTTAGTTTGACGAGCGCTATACCGCGGTTAGTTAAGTACGTAACTGAACAACGACAATGTTGAGGGGTAAACACAAGGGGACAATGCATCTGAATAACAAATGTGGATACTCAGATAGCTGCATTACTCCCTTATACTATTCGAAAAAATCGTCGAGATTATGAATATAATACACTATAATATACAGTACCCGGCGCGCGTTGCTACGCCATCTGTCCAAAATTGGTCGTACCAACACAAAAACCTGCGGGGCTAATGCACAACAACTTTGCTAAACGATTGAATGATCGTCACATGATGAATGCATATTTTACGATTCTATAAAGGACATACAGAGAAACATTATTTTTTATCTATATAGATAAATAAACCGCTATATAAACCAAGTAGTTTTAGTGGAACTCGACAATAAGTGGACAGTGGCGCAACTGATCTGTGCGACGGGGCCCTCTATCAAGAAGCTTAACCAAAGTACCGAGGGCCCCTTTCTAGACGGGGCCCAGGGGCATCTTGTTACGTCACTGGGTGGACATTTTTATTGCCCGGTTTCTTGCCCCGTTGCTCTACTCGGCTGTTCCTCCCAAATCTGCGGTATAGCGTCCGGTCAAACTATATACATTAACGGCCGGTTTCACGGGTTCCTGTTAAAGTTCCGATTAGCTTATTAGGAACTTAAGTGACAAATAAAAGTAAAAAACAAAGAAGTCGGAGCAATTTTTTGTCTAGCGACGGCCATATACATGGGGCTCTAAAAATGCTTTGCCCTCCTTCCTCTTCCTGCCTCCACGACTCCAAACTCACAAGCCGCACGAAACGCGATAGCATGGCCGTCACTTCACAGAGATATCATGTAAGCCAGAGATCCTTCCACGTTCATGCCGGCTTAAATCGGCTGCAATGCATCATGAATCTTTTTAGAAGCAGTTCATTTGAAACAATATCGTTAAACGTAGCTAGCCGACACTATAACAGCAACCCGCGGAACCCCTAAAGATCACCGCACACTTATCAACTCAGAAAGGAATCGTAACCGTATCGCCTCGAGTCGTTCAGTATTACATGAAGCTCTAATACTGCAACGCACACTAATGGGAGACGTAAAGTAATCGCCTCGACCCGAAAAGCAAAGGCGATACGGTTACGTTCCCTTTCTAAATTGATAAGCGTGCGGTGACCATACTATGTATACAATGGGGTCTGATGGTGGTGGTCAACCATACGCCACCTCCTCGACGATGGTCTCCCAGGAGTCGGTGGACTCGGTCTCCCACGACTCGTCGTCCAGGTCGTTGTCGTCGTCATAGAAGTTCAACTGGAAAGGTAAAGGTCACAAGATTCAGTTGACATTTTTTTTACAATTACTTTAGTTTACGATTCTATTCAGGACATAAAGAAAGAAAGAAAACAACATAACTGTTTTTTATTGCATAGAAGAAAAGCTATGTGACAAGAAATTTTTTTTGGACCTGAACTTGTACTGTGGAAGCTAAGAGAATACAGCTTCATCGAATTGCTGTGAGTGCTTCAGGGTCGATAGGGGGACCGACCTCCCACTCTCCCGCGTGAGAGATGTATCCTGATATTAAAATATTTATAATAGTCAATTTAACTATTATTTGAATGGCCAGAGAGTGTTGTTATTCCTGTATCTGTGTAGCTATCTGTTCGTAAAAGAAAGGACAATGGCGAACTCCCATACACAATTTTGCTGACTATTTAGTTTAGCATCTAGGGATGAATATTAAAATGTAGATTATGTTCTTTATTAAATTTGTCTTAGCAACTGGGATCATATGAACAAAGGGATTTGATATTTTAGTTTTGAGTTTTAAAATGAAATTAATCAAACAGTTCACAGACTTAAAAACATTACATTTTTAGACAAAAATAAACCATAAAATACCTTAAACTAATTAATGTATAGACTAACTGCGTGTACGTAGATAAAAAGAGCAATGACAACACAAACATGAATGATGAAGCGAAATAATAAATTGTCAAAACACTTGAAGTCAAAGCACAAAAAAACTGATTGACAATATAGATGTGTCATCGTCAGAACACATCCTTGGTGCGTTCCTAATTGCACTGCGAGTACTGCTCAGTAGTATTAATTTTGGCAAATTGGACGTCATTACTTCATGGACGTCATACCTTATACTGCTCGCAGTATACGTTCGGAACAAATGTAATTAAAATTAGTTAATTGCATACTCCATAAAATTATATGTGCTTCAAGACTCAGATAAAAGCTATTTATTGTACATGAAAAAATGTACAATAAATCTGTATCGAAGACATATTTTGTAGACGCTCATAAATTCTATCGACAATTAGTTCGCCATTGTCCTATCATGATCGTCCTATATATGACGACCAGGCTGGCACAGAGCAGGGATAACCGGAGTTGCGCCAAGGGTCGCGGGTTCGAATCCCGCCTTGATCATGGATGTTTATCTATGTATTATATGTATTTCTATAATAAAAATCTTAAATATAATAACATTTCAAAAATTTATAAAACATTAAATATATTCCGTTGTCTAGTGCCTGTAACACAAGTCCTTACGGGACCTAGCACGGGGCTAGGTTAACGTGGTGTGTAAAGTCCACAGATATTTATTTATTTATGATCGCATTTGAGTTGCGAGTATCCGGTGGCCCATTATAGGGACGGTAGAAACGAGGGCAACACATCTGCAATATTAAGCGGATGTCTATTTGCCACGGTGGTCACATTGTCTCCGACTGCTCGTTTCCACTACTGTCGTACCTCGTTCTCGTTCAGCCGGTGCACCGTCTGCACCCGTATCTGGAACATCCAGGCCTGCCCCAGCAGCGCCACCGTGCCGCTCAGCAGCAGCGGCATGCTGTAGCGGCACTTCCACGCCAGCTTCATCAGGAAGATGAACAGGCTCTTGCGGTCCGCCGTCATCGCGCTGCGTGGGTGAAGAGATAGAAATTTACTTAAGAGTAGTTCCATGCTGGATTGCATCCAAAGAGGTAGAGGTAGTGCCACATTGCATGCTAGCGAGCAGTCGAATTGGGCCGGCACGACCGGGGAGGTACCTCTTACTTACACGAGACCGGCGTGAAGTGACAGCTGTGCTGTCGCGTTTCGTGCGGTGTGTAATTAGCCGGTGGCCTGGGGGGAGGGAGGAGAAAGGAGGGTAGCGCATCTGTGTAGTCTCTATGCGGATGTTTGTGGGCGTCGGTTGTCATGAAAATGGCTCCGACTGCTCGTTTGGCCTCCTACACCATAAAAAAAAAATTGGGCCGACTGAAGGGGTTCACTCATACACGTCGCTGCGAAATGACAGCTATGGTTTCATGCGGCGTGTGATTTTTCGGTGGCCCATGGAGGGGCAGGAAGGGCATTACATCTATATGCGGATGTTTATGGGCGTCAGTAATCATCAAAACGCAATTGAACTAATATAACATGAACTCTTGACACCATCTTCAGACCGTTCAACTACACGGTCTGAAGATGGTGTCAAGAGACAGCGGGCTGTGAAGGAAGTAATAAAAACCCTCGGGATTATCTCTCTAACCTAAGGGAACATCTATTAAGACGTTGTATTTATTGTCTTGTGTACAAATGCAATAAAACTAATTCAACTTTCCAACGTAGAGCAATCTCATGCTTCGCGTTTTTCGTATGATAGTATTTGGTCGACCATCGACCAGGTGGGACGCATCCAGAGCCAGATCAAGGAAGCGGGGGGGTTCTGTAGAAATTTGCTATCATTACAAGTATTAAGGTCAAACAAATTGGTAAAGACCCAGTAGGTCATGTACACTGTTTCATAGCAACTCTTGAGTCCTGTATGCCGCAGGGACCGTTGCAATTACTACGTTTGTTTAAAGATGTTGTCTCCACTGAAAACGTGCTCTTGTCTCCAGGATCGACAGGGCCACTCTTTATGGTCCCTGGCCTCGCCAATATTTTGATTCATATCTCAAGGAGCCCAAAACAGCAACGGGTTTTGTCGCAACGGAAATCTGGTTGTTTCTTATAGGTCCGTCAAAATTTGTTGAAAATATTCTAAACATTGATATATGAATAGTTGATGTTCTTTCGTCGGTTTTTTGACCTCTATTAACACCAAGTCCACCACCATCGCTCTCCATTCGCGTCCAAGCCATTATGGGACAGATAAAGGCTGATGATAATGATCTCAAAAAAAATGCATCAAGTCAATCACTAATGCATATTTTTTCCTTTAGCTACACCAGAAATCTCTATAGATATTAAGACAATAGGCAATGCCAAGTTAGCACAGGGCCAGTAACAAAATAAATTCAAACGCTCATAATTTGTTGTCATTTTGTGTATTACTGTTACATAAATTGCTATAAGCCTAAGGCCTTCTTTCCTAACTTCAAAACTCGGGTCATTCAGCAATTGCGATGCTTAATTCGACACTGCCTATTGAGACTGACTGCACAAGCTTTATTTATTTATTTTTTAATAATTATTTATTATAGGGTTAAATTTAGGTCACCGGCCAAATTTTCTGATTTGGTTCAGAATCGATAATACATTCAATTTATGAAATAAAAAAGAATAAAAAATTTAATAAAATAATTTTTTGTCCTACACTAAAAATATTATCGTGTAGGCAACTGACTCGGCGCGCACTATTCAATCATTCGGCGCCAGTAGCAATGAACTCTGTATAATATGACTATATATATACATACATACAAAATATTGACTCGTTGCGGTAAGGGCTTAGCGTCTGTTAGCTGTTTGATCCTTGAGGTCGATACGAACAACAATCAATGTATTTTTAAGGACCATTTCAAATAGATTTAACAAAATATTAAAATTAGGCGATAAAATTTAAAACACACCCTTGGATTGATGTTTACTAATTTATTGGCTGGTGACCAAAATTTGAACCTTGTATATTCATTATTTATGCTAGAGAGAGGCACCACCAATGTCCTGATTCCGTACTGTTATTAGAAATTTACTTTAATAAATTTCTTGGCCCTAACTGGGACCAGAAAACTTACACAAGCAGGACATGCATGTCAGGATTTTATTTAAAATGAATAGGGTATAAAAAAATGAATGTAACTCATATAAAATAATTAAGGTAAGAAAAAATAAAACATATTATACCACATTGAAGCATTTATTTATATGAATTGCATTCATAGTTTTATAAATACAATTTTATAATTACCAATATCAGTAGCAGATTTATGAGTCAAAAAATATATACTTATAATTAGGCCAAGATTCTCTGTGTTGGTAATCCAGCGGTAGCAGTAACTAAGTATAATCAGGCCTTTTTTGTCACTTCACTATTGGAGGCACAATAATTCTCGAAAGTTGTAAGTCGCTGTGCCCCCACAAAAAAGCCCTGCTTATAATTAAGCACAGAACAGACATTCTGTTTACATTTTTTTATATTTAACATAGTTTAGTTCAATGGATATTCTGGATAACAAAAAAAAAAGTGTTTATTGATCGTACTTTTCAATTGCTACTTCCATCCTTATATTTTTAGATGTTTCAAAAAATGGGTAGTTGTACTCTAAAAGTTTATTGTACTGATATTTTTTTGTAACATTTAGATTTATAGTTTTTAGTCAAGAATTTTGACTCAGTTGTCAAAAGTGATCATTTGGTAAATGAAATGACCCTAATGACGTATTGCATGGAAACTATACTTCATCCTCAAAAAAAAATCCTAAATGTCTCTAAGAAACAAGCTTACACAAATTATATTGCTCATAGCTGAAAATATAACCAACGTGATTGGTAATATATACTTGTATTAAGCAACATAATTTTTAATGCTGTATGGATGTTGTAGCATTCTTATATAATTTTCTATTCAGAGTTAGAATTTATAGAGGATCTCAAACATTTTAAACCATTTGTCTCACAGGATCTTCTTTAAATGTAAGTTTTTTAAGCAATCACAAAAACTCATAGCTACTTACACACAAGACATTACAAATTGATATGCATGTTATATGAATGAATGACAAATAGACCCATTACCAAGTACCATATTATGATATAAAACATAGATATATGAATCTACATGTGTGCTATTAGCAGAGTCCACATCAAATGTTGATTTTGCTGAACATACGGATAATGAAATTTTACCACATTGTTTTTACACTGTTGTTATAATATTACTGCAATGTTTGACGTTGACCATACATAATATACAATACTCATTTAACTGTCATAATTGTGTTATCTGTAAGATATTGCACACACAACAAACTGCTATAGATATCTGCACCTGCTATATTTAAACAATGGAATGATTACAGTGATACATAAATACTAGTTTACAATACAACAGTATGATAAATATAACATTTAATATATTTCAAAGAGTAGAAAAAGTTAGCACTGAGCAAGCTACATAGTAGAGGGGAAATACCTAATCTATAATTCAAAGATTATTTATTCATCATCAAAGAAGTCCACATGCTCCCCGGGTCCAAACTTACCCGCCAACAATACTTTTACACATTTCTTAGCTGTTATTTCAGGCTTAAGCAGAACACCCTGTTTTTTAAAAGAGTTAAACACATCTTTGAGGTTCTCATTTACAGCCTGTGACACAACATAATCTATCATAGACGTCTCAACGGGCCCAGGGGAATAATTAAGCACTCTTATGTTTTTCTTTTCCTCTGCAAGTACTTTGAAATACATTTCTCGAGCAGCCTTACCGCTACAGTAATATGCCATGCCACCCATAGGCTTTATTGCACACAGAGATGTAATATTCACAATTATTACTCTCTCCTCCACCTCCTCAAATATTTTGAGGAACTGTGTATTTAGAGAGATGACTTTGAAAACATTTAAGTTATAATACTCTCTCAATTCCTCGATATTCTCCATGCGGAAAGTCTCTACTGACAAGTTACCAAGAGACCCCACATTATGGAAGATAAGACAATTTGAAAAGTCATTAGGATTAAATCCTTTAAGTGCCGCTTTAAGTACATCATTCATTTGCCCTTCAGTTGCAATACCCAGATCTATAGAGTTGTAAATAATTTTGATATTCGGAGATTCACACAGGGCAGCAGTAATCGCTAGCTCTTGTATGTTACGAGCTAATAATAGCATAACAGAATTAGGCCCAAGCATTTTGGAAACTTCGGCTGCAATCGCTCTACCGATTCCTTGTGATGCACCACTGACAACACAAAAGGTGGAATCAGACAAGTCAATAGCACAAGAACTGGCCATGATTACTTACAAATTGTTCCGTGTATTATTCTTGAATTAACTTCTCAGATTCTGTATCGCCAATAACAGGTTCGAGATCGCAGCCCTCTCTCATTAATCGATCTATACAATCCGCTCTGTATGCAGCTAGATTCTCAACTACTTTATTCTTTTTTCTTAAAGCTTGAAGTTTGCGTTCTAAAATCAAATAAAAAAATGCTATTTATTGTAAAACATTTATTCACTCACGAAAAGTAATTAACTACTAATGTGTTTAACATTATATGACTATTACTTGAATAGGTACCTAATGAACATGAGTTATCAGTTATCACCAACGCGAATTATGAATAAGTGATCGCAAAATCAAACGTAGGCAGTAACTACGACCTTGATAACCTTTCCATAGACAGAACACAATCATTCACCTATTGTTAGTTAAGAAAAACAAACAATTGTTACCGAGTATAGCGAGGTATTCGGCACTGTCGGACAATTTATTATCTTTTTCTGGTTTAAAATTATCTTCAAATTCCGATGTATTTGTACCTTCTACAGTGACGCAGCCCCAGGGATCCATCAAAATCTGTAAATAATCATCAGTAATGTACAGTACTTGTTTGCAAACGTCTACTCGTAGATAGCAAGGAGCATGTAGATAGTTTAGCCTTCATGTTTTACAAATACATACGTTCACAATTTACACGAATTTAAAATTTTGTCATGTTTTATAATTGATTGACAAAAACTTACTTGAAGATTGTATTTGTTTAGATCACAAAATATTAATGAACAATAAGTATTACCTATAATTTTAGATTTAAATCAAAACACGTAACCATAGTCATTCTTAATATTTTGACATTGACAAATTGTTAAAAGTATTGACAAATTAAATCGCTCAGGGTTGATATCGGTAAAAATGAAATGAACAAAAAGCCAGTACAATTATCCACTGGCTATTGCTGTTCTGACTGTAAATATTACATATTATAATCGCCTGAAAATCCTTTTCAAATACAATTAAATACTAGTCTGAAACATTACAAAGGGCTTATAATTTACATGATGAAAAATAAACAAATATTTAACTTCTTATTTGCTTGTTATGTCTCAACTGTTAAAATGTCTAGCCGGAACGGCATAGCTCTAAGTATTACATAATATCACTTACAATTTATAAGGAGAAAGATAAGTAAATAGAATTACTTTAATATTAACTAGTACACTACATTTAAAATTGGAGCAATTACGTTATTAAGCTGTACCGCGACATCTGTGTTTACAACAGACAAAATATATTGAACTACGTGTTGTTTATGTGCGATAGATGTCTATTCTTTGCAATTATTTAAAATTAAAAATCGCCAGAACTGCAGCTGTCGGCCACACGTACCTACTATGTAATGAGTTCTGTCATTATTACAAATTCTACTACTCTACGGTTCTACTGCAATTTGCAGTAAAGTTTTTACAGATAACTGAATATGAGTCTACATTAATTGTAGGTACCAGAAATGTTTCATTGTCTGCATAACATATTAATAATTAATTGATAGAGAATTATTTACAATATTGTTTATTTTAAAATTTTGCATTTATTGCTAAAACTGTTGAAAAGTGAAAAATAGTGAAATCTTTAAGGATCTTTTTATATTAGGTAGGTAACAAAAACTGCCTTCATTTTGAGTTAATTATTAAATAAATACACAATTCTTAACCTATTAAAATTATGGAACCAAAATTACATAACGGGGTACCAAATTAATTAAATACCTACAGAAAAAAATTGCGACGGAGTAGAAACTAGAAAAACCGTACGCTGTACGAGATTAAAAACACTAGTCTAAACAGTCAGACTGCACGATTACAAAACTCTTTGTTAGATATTATTCATTGAAATTTACACCTTACGGAATAAGAAATAGCTAATACTATTCTCTTTTAGTTTTAGGTTTTACATTAAATCCTTGGCCATAAACAAAAATGTTACATATCACAAAGGGATAATGTTGAATGTTAAATGACCGCGATTTATGACAAAAGCACCTCGCGTAGTATTGCTAACGGCCGCACTAGACGCAGCTGCCCCCTCCCCCTCCTCTTTCCGCTTGAAGCCCCTCTCGCCCTCCGCGCCTTCCCCGCGCGTGTCGCGGATTCATTGAATAAATAACATCAGACTGGTCATACTGGTAAAAGTATGTTTATCACGTTAAACGTGAAACTGGATTCCCCGACCGTGTCACCCAATACAGCAGCAATGCAGCATGGCATCTTCTCCTCGGCACTTTAACAAACGAGTATACGTCTCCTTACTCTGTGACTTTAACGAGCTTTTCCTTCAAAATATGTCGATTACTTTAGTTGCGAAAGATCTCTGCCAAAAGAAACATCCAGTAATGAAATATTATTAACATATTAATTAGGCTTAATATTCAATTTTGAACTTATAACTGGAATCTTTTTACCAACGCGAAAATCGGCTACAACTTCTGCAGAAAAATGTAGAGTTACTACGTAAACAATTTGCTACAACAACGTAGCAATGCTACGAGAATGTTATATACGTAGCACTTCTACAAAATTTATATATTTTTTAACATTACTAACCTTTTTATTGATATCGTAGGGGACCCTTACGAACGCTACCCAGGAGTCCGGATGGCTCATCCCGGTACAGTGTCGGGTTTAGCAATTTGGGTTGCCCCTACCGATTAATTCCCTGCGGATGCCTTCAGCTTCTATACTTGGAGAGACTAGTCTCGGTGAAACGCCACCGATTTCGCCAGTCGCCCTGTTCCACGCGGCCATCTGCTGGTTCCGGGAGACGGGTGGAGGACCTCCGAACTGAGCTGTTCTTTGTCTAGCCTTTCCCCGACGCCTGTTTGGTATAATATGTAGCACTGCCCAGCATAGCCTCGGGGATCATAAACACATGCAATCCCCTCTTCCCCCCACCGCGTCAAGGTGGCAGCATATTCGAGGGTGGGGCGGGTTAGGTTACATCACTAACCTAAGCCGGTCTGAATATGTATTAGTCACGACCAGCATTGTCTTGAAACCACATAATTAGAAAAAGTAAATAAAAAAAATTAGTGACAAACTTCTTTAGCGGAGTTAAGTAGTAAGTGCAAAATATTATGCTAAACGTAGCACAAGAAACTGCAGCTTTGTCTATCGGCAGTCCCTATGCTGCCTTTTTTATGTCATGCCTTACTCTACATATGAATGCCTTACTCTACCTGTTAATGTAGGTAATGGCCTCAATAGACATCTGCATTACTTACATAGATGTCACCCTATATCTCAAGTAAAGACAATGCAAGGCAATTTAGGAGGCTGCTTTTGATAGTAGTTTGATAGATATTAGACGAAGAAGAAGTAATGTATCTTCAGCGTATAGAGTCACATGCCATACGTCTTCGCCTTCCTCCTTAAAGGCCAGGTTTGCAAGGATCATGGTAAAATTTATTCTAAAATCAATTCTTTACTAATCTATGACTGTTAGATTCTTATGATGTGCTTATAAGATTCCAATGGCATAGTGTGGTGTCTTATGAGGTATCGTCTAATAAGACGCGGCATTCTTGGCATCTAAATAGAATTTGTGTTGTGTGGAGAGTCTGCACATGTCTACTCTTTGCGGCAGGCG
>LUGF01002215.1:184599-200352 GCA_001625245.1 Calycopis cecrops
CAACCGTGTGTGCGACGAGCTGCAGATCTACTGCTCGCGCTGCACGCCGGAGCAGTTGCACGAGCTGAAGACGGAAGGTGTCCTGCCGCGCTCGGCGCCCTCGTGTGGCCTCATCACGCAGACGGATGCGGAGCGGCTGTGCGCCGCGCTGCTGCACGCGCCGGCGGCCGCCAAGCGGAAGCTGCCGGGCTTTCGCGTGTACCACGAGTGCTTCGGCGGCGCGCGCGGCGTGTGCGCCCCCGAGCTGGGGCTGGTGCAGTGCGCCGAGTGCCGCGGGGTGTTCGCGCCGCGCCGGTTCGTGTGCCACTCGCACGCCACGGAGCACCGCACGTGCCACTGGGGCTTCGACTCGACACGCTGGCGCCGCTTCCTGCTGGTGGCGGAGGCTGAGCGCGAGCGCGAGCGCTGTGCCGCACTGCTGGACGACGTGGCGGCTCGCGACGCGCTGCCGCCGCCCACGCCTCAACACAACACGCTTAAGAGAAAACAGGCAAGTCCTTACACTCACTTTTATCATATATTCTAAGGTTGACAATACACGTTCGGTTTGGGCCTGATATTCTCAACGATAGGTGAACTGTGATGTCAATATTTTGATTCAACAGTCAAAACAACGTACCTTTGAGTAGAAAACTAAGAGATAGAGCATATATGTCACACAGTCTGATTAGACACATCGACGAGTGTTCGCAGCCATAACGTAGACGTAAAAGATAAGTCGTTTATATTTATCTACATAGACGACATTGTATTTTTAACGTGACGACCTAAGAGTTATCATATTATATGCATAGTCAATGGAATTAAATGCGTTTAGAGCATCTTATTGGAAGTCTTATAAGACGCTTGCGCGTTAAAATTTCAAACGTAATATACAAACAAGCGGGTCGCGTTGTTTTGTGCGGTCTCGGCGAGGATGTGCACTGATGAAGGCGGGATTAATCACTCTGCTTATCGCGTGGAACAGACGTACCAACAATTTGTTATCGTCTTTCCGCAATAAGCAGAGTTGAGATGCTCGTGTAGCTTCCTCGACAAACAATTGAAACTATATGCCCGTGAAGCCTCGCTTTAAGTCTTAAGTAAAATGTTTACGAGTGTTACAATATTCTAAACAAGCTTTTTATTGTATTTTGATTAAAAACATTCATTATGTGAGTTTCGCTAAAGAATTTACAATAATTAAACACATTCACGGCTTCCGTTACCTAATTAATTGTAATAATAAATTTAGATATTATTTAGGGATAATGTAGCTTCCTAAAGAAATAAAAATTGCAAACGGTCCAGTAGTGTAGTGTTTCGCTAATTGCGAACATACAGTATGTTCTTATTTCTTCTTAGATACCGATAGACTTAATATTAGTGTAGATAAACAATTGTTTACATACAATGTTGTCAAGACCTACATTGTTTATCGACAAAGTTTACTGTAAAACCTTGTCTTATTAGAAACGGTTGGTAAAATTCAATACAATAAATAATAAACACTTGGCGCCAAATATTTCGTTCGCCACCCGTCCATAGCCAACATCACCCTGACATGGTTGAGCAAATAAAACACATTACATTATTATTACTCACGTAATATTTATATACACAAATGTTTTTGCAACAACAAATGAATGAAAACGAGACGCCGATAAGATTACACGTTGACTTTAGTTTTTATTTCAATTACAAAACAAGTGAGTTTCGCTGACTTTGTACGCGTTTAATTTGTAGGTTACACGAGGTTAATAAACGACGTATTCAGATGCAAAATAATCCCCGAGCGTTGTATTTCGGATCAAAACTTGATCTCAATCGAAGCAGAACTTTTCAGAGTTTGAAGCGTAAAGCGTAGAGCAGGTAGAGTTCCGAATTTATAAGTACAATATAACTAAATGTTTTTAAAAAGATCTTAATATATAAATACAAATTATAAAATAAGTATAATTGTTTAAATAATATAAAGTTATAGCGAGAATATACAGAACATTTACAAGACATTTTTGACATCAAGTGTTTATGACCCTCATCTTTTACGTGTAATTTGATTTGAATACGGTCATGTGGGCTGCAAGGGATGAATGAGTGTGAACTGGGGGTTCAAATATTGAAAGACTTCGAAGTGAACGTTCATTGTTAATATAATAAAGAAGTACGTACGAGGAATCTTATTTGAATAAACCGTGAAATGAACGTAAATTACCTTTGATTCATAATTTCTGTTGTAGACTACTAAGTGTGATATCATATTATGATCACATGATATAAATGAGATTCTAAACTTGGTAACAATAGGTTTTTAACTTCTTCAATATCAATAATTCGCTACGGTGGAGTTGAATGTAAACTATCCTCAAGAATTACTCGTGTTAGAAAAATTATCATTTTGAGTCGACAATGTAAGTAGGTGCGTTAAATTATATTGAATTATAATTATAAATTGTATTATATGTTATTAAATTATAATGTATTAAATTTATGTTAAAAAATATATTTTTTCAATCGAAATGAGTCTTAGACAAAACAACCATATTTCTTTACTTTATATTTATAATTGACAGTGTTGTCATGCTACTATGATCAGTTCCAAGCTTTACTTTTCAGTTTCCATGTTTTGCTTCTAATAAAATGTTGCCATATCACGTAAAAATGTACACATAATAACTGCTAAAAAGTATGGATATCTCGTACTCCAAATCGAGCCGCCAAAACAATCTGTACTTTTTTAGCCGCAGTTTTTATCAAAGATTAGAAAACGGCGCAGCCATGTTGCGAGCGGTGAAACGGTGTGCCGCGACGTGTTCCATAGATGCGTAATTACATACATACGCCTGTGTCTCTATTATGTGCAATTATGGAAATCAATAAACAAAATATATCGCGTGTTGCGTGCACGCGCGTCTAATTAGCTGCATATTGTTATGAGTGCGTCGTGCGTTATGCGTACATTTTTATTGCAAGCCTGCGGGTCATCTGATGGAAAGACCGACGGACAATTGAATATACCGCGTTTTCACCCGCGTAATATCTGTCTCAATAAGATTCATATTCTAAAACTAGCGGGCGTCGGCAACTTCGTTTACATGAATCCGTTTTTTTACCGCAGTCGGTTAAAAAGTACTGACTACTTCTGAAAGGATTTGACAAATCGGACCAGTTGTTCCTTAGATTAGCGCGTTCAAACAAACAAACTCTTCAGCTTTATAATAAATATAAAAAAAAAATATATTAGTACAGATAAACATATCTTACACAATATCAACATTAACAATTTAAAATGAAAACATTACAATGTTTATAATACTTCAGACTGCGGTCTATTGGGGGGATGGGGTGAAGAATGGCAACACTTCTGCATTGGCAGATATTAATGGCCGTCGGTAGTTACCATTTCTCCGATCGCTCGTTTTGTACAGCATAAATACCAAATCCGTTTAGCTTTACAGTGAAATAATAACAACGTACATACCTACAAACTTACGCACGTGTAATATATGTAGGATTTACATATAGGTCTTATTATAAGTATTCAAAAAGGTCATGTTATTGTGTTTTGTTTTATCGAGTAATCCGTGTCCCCCACCATTATGGCCCAGGGGTTATCACAACATACTTTATCGGGTCTCAAAAATGCTCTATTCATACTGATATGACAGAATGCTTATTGTAAGAGGTAGTGCCACGCTGCACGCATGCATCCAGACGAAATTGTACCGTCCGGGGATGTACCTCTCGCTGTAGCTTCGTGCGTTATGTAAGTAGCATGGGTAATAGAGTTGGGAGGAGGAAGGACTGGTCGTTTACTATATGAAAGTTATACCTCGACTTGACGACTGCCTCGTGGTCTAGTGGTAAGCGTGTTCACCCACAGACGTGAGGTCCTGGGTTCGAATCCCGGGTCGGACCAAAAATTGTTATTGGGATTTTTCAATTTCTAATAACAGTCCGGAGTCAGGAAGTTGGCGGTGATACACCCCCGTGCCTCGGAGAGCACGTTAAGCCGTAGTCCTGCGCCTGATGTCTCACCGGTCGTGCCGGATTGCCGTCCCATCGGAATATGAGAGTGAGGGATTAGAGAGTGCACTTGTGTCTGCGCGCACACTTGTGCACTATAATATGTCCTGCGCATCTGGCTCGTCTCTATAGAGACGGCCGCCGTAGCCGAAATCGGCTAGGAGGATATTATTATTATTATTTATTATTAAAAGTTATTCCATAAAAAATGCTATTGCCAACGTTAATGAAGCCCATACAAACATTTTTATCTAAAAAATAGAGTAAAAACGTGTGAAACAGTTACGGTTAGCGTAACGTGGTTGCGCGGACTTCTTCAGGATCTCAACATCGGAACAGTGTTCTTCAAGAATAAAATCAAATCGGTACTGCTGCTGACAGGCAAACATAACTGAGCAGGGTTTTCGTTCCATGCTTTACCAACATGCACCAGTTTGAGTCATACATCGTTCGCGGTACACGAAAAAATATGTAGAGTCTTTCTCTACATATTTTTTTCAATTACATATTTTCTGCTTACTACAGCTTGGACGACTTTACGGCCTGTACTTATCAGCTGTCATTAGATACCTCTTGAAAATGCCAGGGACACTATATACCCGATACTTGGTTCAAACACCACCCTCTTCTGAAAAAAGACATTCATTGCAAATCTGTCAAATTTAGCACTAGAGATGCGTAGAGCTATACAGATGCGCTGTCCTCCTTTCTCCTCCCACCTCCATGGGCCACCGGCATGCACACCACAGGATACGCGAGAGGCGCCAGCACAGCTGCCACTTTACACGGGTCTCGTATAAGCGAGAGGTACCTCCCCGTGCCGGCCCAATTCGGCACTGGTGGTGGTGGCAATGGTAGCACTACCTCTTACACTCCTGTTTTACAGTCGGCCTTTACTCGTGTTGTTTACGCTAGTACTAAGTACTACAGTAAGTACAATACTTCGACGGCAACACAATGACCTCTAACGACGTACGTTCAATAGATTGACGTAACTGGTATTATTATTGCCTCCCTTATCAGCCTTATCGGCCAGACAGAGTGCAAAACAAGTTTATCGCAACCTCCTTTATATTATTTATCTATGGTATTCTCTAAAATCCATAGAGTAACGCGCAAAGAAATCGCAAAACATATTTGTAAATTATGTTGGTTATGATCGCGACAAAACTTATTCTATTGCGGTATAAACTTCAGTAGCGGACGTTTCGGTCACCTTACAGCCCCGGTCACGCCATTATATTGGCCTATTGTTAATTATTATCGCCCATTAAATTGACAGGGCATGTAATGTGAAATAGAAATTAGAATCTTTTTAGTTGTCTTATGATGATAAGGACTGACGAGGGATGATGACGATGATAATGATGAGGCAATGGTGGTCATAAACCATGGCTTATGGGGTGCAAGTTTGGATTGTCGGACCAACACCTTTATAGGGAATTTGGTCCTTTATTTGGAGCCGATTCGCCGACATCCTCGGAGTTTGGTGATAACATCCATAGAGTTTTTAATTCGTATACAGCCTCCAGCTGATGATGATGATGATGATGATGATGATACAGTCTCCTTGCCGCGGTTTTCACCTGGGAAGAACGATAGCGTGTAGTAGCATTTTCATGCGACACTGATGAATGACGATTGAATAAGAACTAAAATATTTAATTTAAATTTTCTTCCTCAACAGATAACATTGTTTATAAATAAATAACAATTTAATAATAATAATTACAATATCATAAAGATCAACAACATGATCTGAAATTCATAACATCATTTCTTTTTTATCAGTAATCGATTAGTAAATAGTTTCTACATGTAAATATCAGGTTCAAATGTCAACATCATCAATAAAGCATAAGTGATCTCTGATAAAAGATTATAGTATTTTTATGTAGATTAGGAACCGGAGTCGAAAAGATACAATACAAGCTGTACCAAGCGCGCGTTGCTACGCCAACTAAAACAAATTTATTTATTTATTTAATTATTTATTTATTATAAACGGACACCTGCGGTACCTACACACATTAATACATTAAAAAAAATACAGTATTACTTAAATTCTATTCTGATGTGTGCGCCTTTATAGATGACACATAAAATTGAAGAAAGATAACACAAAATATTCAATTCACAGAGGCGCCATCTGTCGAAAATTGATCGTACTAACTCAGAGACCTTCGTAAGCTCATGCACTACAACTTTGCTATAGATCATCACAAAATCAAATGCATAGTTTACGATTCTATAAAATACATACATACAAACTTCAAAGAATAGAAATTCTTGTATTCTCTTTCGAGGCGGACACGTCTTTGATATACATAATTAAGATCACAGGTAATAAATTTATAATATGTATATTCATTATTTTGTCTTTTTGCCATAAAAATAAGATTTTTTATCAGTCCATCGAATACTGAATCAACGTCAAAAGTACATAAACGGTATTAGTAACGGTGTTATAAATTATAGCAGTTATAATTAGTGAAATATTGATGATTGAATAATTATAGTGAAAATCGTAATATTAGGCCTGTGGTAAGGAAAATATACGAGAAGAAAAATCATGATCAAGAAAATTCACGTTAAAAATATCGCGCTTACGTTTCAACTCGTCTTCAATAACATGATCGATCTTACGGCGTAACCTCCTGTCACATACCGTAGTCATTTTTTTTTCATTTCTGTTTTGACCACTAGCAAGAATACTAGAATATTACCAGAACTAGTTTATTAAAGGATTACTAACATAAGTATTTATACAGATGAAAATGCATGATTGTTTTCACTAGTCATGGCATTTATGGTCTCGCAAATAAGTTGTTTAACTTGTACAATATTAGGTCTTTACATTATGGATATTTTGTAGTGTTCATGAGGCTCGCTGAGTTTGTTTCGCCGCTTCTTAGGACCGGGCTAATTTCTAGACGGTCAAAAAGTAATTTTAATAAAAATATCACAAAAAAAAACTTAACAGTTTACCGAAAATCACAACATGGTAGTAACTAAACGGTATAGAACGTAATAAATAGTCAATATCCTTCGAGAGCGGATATCCATAGATAAAAAAACATGTTTTATTCATTCATAAAACGTAGTTTCAGAATAACATTGGTACTATACGTCATTTGAAATACAAAGATTTTTGGATGTTGAAAACAAATACGCCATCTTGGAAATAAACTTACCTATGTTACTGTAGTGTACTATCACGGGTGAAATGAGAGTATTTTATAAGTATTTTTTTTATAGTCTAAGGGGAAAACGAGCAGTCGGAGAATTTCTACGATATTTTTGGTGCAATGGGGATTTATAGTCCCGAAAAGGGCAGAAAAATGGGTGCGATGGGTGAAATTAGTAAGAGCGTTTTAAGGTTCTTTTTTAAGTGAAATTGCATGTCACAAACAACCCATGCCTGCTTTTCGCACCGCGCCTCGTCTCTCCAGAGAAATCTAAAAAAAAAAATTCGAGGGCAGCTACCATCCTGCTACAGTAGGGTATTTGTATTATTGCTGGCTTATGGTTTAGGAAGAGGTAGTGCCACTGCATGTATGTAGCCGACTGGGGAGGTACCTCTCTTACACGAAACCGGCGTAAAGTGACAGCTGTGCTGTCGTGTTTTGTGCGATGCAAGTAGCCGGTGGCCCATGGAGGTAGGACAAAGGCAACGCATCTGTATAATGCAAATGTCAGCGTCGGTAGCCATGAAAAAAAAAATTCAAGGGCATAGTACTGTATTTGTAATATTGCTGGAACAAATGTGATGCAATAGATAAGGACTATACGTGACACATGCATTACTCACACCCGTCTGTGGAGGAAAAGTCTAGCGATACATATATATAGCGATACATATATAGCGATAGTCCAGCTGCAGACACGTGTTGCAGAGAACCGTCTAGAACTGCGATAAGACATATCTGACGCGAAGTGGTCTAGTAGGAGGTGGGAGGGGGGGAGAGGGCAGCTTTGTAACCTCTATCCGGATGTCTATGTGCGATGGTAGTCATGAAAATGGACCTAACTGCTCGTTTTCCCTCTTATACTAAAAAAAAATTCAGGGTCCACAATAACCTGCAAGTTATAATGTTTTTTTTTTATACCGGGGAATACGTGCAATGGGATCGAAGACGCAACATCCTCATACGCTTTCCGCTGTTTGCTCGTTTGACCACTCGGGCATACGAAAAGTCCAAGGGAAATATTTTTTTTTGGAATGAAAAGTAATTATTATGTAATTCCTACTCGACCTAGTACAGACCAAAGTCTCGTACTAGGATAAGTTTATTATCATCATCATCATCAGCCTATTGTAGTCCACTGTTGGACATAGGCCTCTCCCACAGCATAAGTTTATTATATTTTATGCAAACTTCTTATCTTATTTCTTTATTACAATCTTTAAGTATCTTTTATAGGTTGTGATAAAGTCAAATTTTATATAAATCCAGTAGTTTTTGAGTGAAAGATTAACATACATGCATACTTTTGCGTTTATAATATCGTGCTATTATATCATGCATTATTTAACCTATTTAGCGGTGTTAAAGCGCTTGCATATGCGTCGGCCGCGCTGAGTGGTGCATATTAAAAAGAAAGTGTCAGGGCGCACCGCATGGATTTGCGTATTAAATGTTCATTGAGCATGCGAAGCGACGCGTGAACTAGGTTCTAGCTGCGAGCTGAAGCACTAAGTGTAGGTAATAATAGATAGGTACTAGGTGTTATCTATGATATTATAACGCTGAGTTTGTTTATTGAACGCGCTTATCTTTGGCTACTGGTGTGCATTGAAAAATGATTTTAGTGTTAGTCTGTTTATCGAGGAAGACTTTAGATGGCTGTAGGCTGTACCTTCTACTAGTGTATATTATTCTTTAAGCCGAAAAAACTAAGACGAGCATCTATAAAGCGGCTGGCCATCAGCACGGGACATATTCATTTATTCACTAGCTGTGCCCCGCGGTTTCACCCGCGTTAATTTCTAAGAAATCCATATAAACTTCAACACCCTATTTCACCCCCTTAGGGGTTGAATTTCTAAAAATCCTTTCTTAGCCGATGCCTACGTCGTAATATCTATCAGCTTGATCTGTCCAGTGGTTTGGACTGTGCGTTGATAGATGGTTATGTCACGTTTGAGTTTTATATATATAGATAGATTAGGGTCATCTAAAATAATTTGCGCAATACATCGAAATTGGAAAATAAATAAATAATGAATTATTATAGAATAATAGTATGCTCATGCAGCTATTTCACGGTGGTAACAAATAACCCAATTATTATGGAATCGTAAAATAATAAAAAAAAGTAGCAGAGCACTGCGCCGCAGTTGTTTTGATAACATTTTGATAGCGGGGTAATATCAGTATTTCGCATAGATTACTGGGGTGATAATATCGAAAAGGTTAGTAACCACTGGTCTAGCACGACCGAGGAGACGCCTCCCGGTGGTACCGTAGTGAAGTGACAGATATGTTGGCACATTTCGTACGCTTGTCTCATACTGAACATAGATTGTATGACCTAGGCTTCCTCGGGAGGAGGATTTTTCATTTATTTTCACGGAAAAATGGCAATTACGCTCTGCCATTTCTGGAGACCTGGATACCTGGACACATTTATGATTCACGACTAAACCCAATACGACAACCCCATGGATAACCATACCCTCCAGATTCTAGATGTGCCACAAATTTCAGAAACCAGACCATCTGAATGACTAAAGGACTAACTTTATTTTTCTGTTCCAGTATAATCTTCACACAGAGCGGTGTCATAACATTTGCTAACGTCCGTACTCGCTCGCGCCAGTGACTCAGTGTGTGAAGTCTAATTTTATTCCTAGACAAAGTACACTTTTTCTAGGAATAACTCAATGGCTTGCCCACTGCCTCTATCAGACGATACTTTATCTCAATAGTCTCTTCTATATATAAATTAACTGGCTGTTACCCGTAGCTTTCCTCACGTGGTTTTTCGTAATAAAAAGGAGCCAATGACACTCTTCAGTCCTTCAACTATCTCCATACTAAATATCACATCGATCCGATTTGATGTAAAAGAAGGACAAAGAAACAAACAAACACTTTCGCATTTATAATATTAATATGGAGGTACTTCTATATTAATATTATAAAGAGGAAAGGTTTTTGTTTCTTTGTTACGAATAGGCATCAAAACCACTGGATTTTTAACCATTATTTCACCAATATAAAGCTGCATTAACAGGAAGTTAATATAGGCTATATTTTGTGATTAAACAATTTTCATTTTTGGCGCCCATTGAAGTGAGTAATGTTCAACTAGTGTAATATTACAGTTTTGCTAAAATTAGAAGGAACCAAAAACACAGGAAATTTAATAGGTATTATTTGTGCCTACAATTGTTCTAGCCTTGTTAGTGGGCACGAGTTGTCTAGTAGGTATAGTATAGATATACAAAACAGTTCACTACTATCTAAAAACAATATCATAATATACACTAAAAACAACAACATTGATTCGATTTTGAAGTTCTACTACTACTTGTGTTGCCAACTTTAGGATGCTAAATGCCTACATGCATATTACTTATATGGAGGGGAAATAGCGAAGGCGAGCTTCAATAACCCCCAAAAGGCTTGCTTAGCTTCTCATACTAAAAAAAATACCACCGTTTGTCGCTAAACAAACCTTTGCATTTGCTCCTAAAACGTATTAATGCATAACATTATGCACTTGCAAATCCTTTGTAATAAAACGCACGTTTAGTATGCAAGCTGTTTCGCCGACGACAGTAATCGGATTCACCAACACTTGCATTAGCCGACCGCTTTGTATTTGCATGTCGTGAGTCGTGACTGCTAAACTGTGCGCTTTTAATTTGGTCGGATTATTTGCGCTTGGCAGTTGGCAGCATACATTTGTGTTCATTTGACTTGTTGCTCTATGAGGTTACTTAAACTTTTTACAGTCACGGAACCCATTCCAGAATTATAAAGCTCCGCGTGTCCTCCTGTCAAAGATGGTGATAGGAAAAAATACAAACCTTATTTATGTAATATACATTATATTAAACATCACTGTATGTACACGAGAATGTTAAGGTTTACCTGAGCTACCGCGTCCCCCTGACACATACGCCACTGACCCTTAGAGGGTCCGTGGACTTTAAGAAACCCCGCTCTACTGGCAAGCGTGTCTGAACTCTGAACGTAAAGGAAGCAAGTCAAGATTGGGTCGTGGGTCACGGCAGGCACTTGGTTCTCTCTGCCTACACCTTGAGGAACTGGCTTCAAGATGCGTTGTTGTATCTGATCAAAATATTTTCAAATTTGATAAAAGTTCGGTTCGAAAAAGCCAATGAGTTTCCTACATCGCTCGCTCTCGGAGAGGCCTTCTATGCTGACCATCATGTGCCAGATGTTATTGTAATATCGGCGATAAACTAGCAATCGGGTCACCTGATGGTGAGCGATCACCGACGCCCATAGACATCCGCAACACCCGATTTTTTTTATCCTGACGTATGACAAACGAAATGGGACACTAAGGAAGCAGCAAGAGGTAGAGTCAGCATGTTGTAGCGGAATAGAATCAGCACGAACGGGGAGTTACCGCTTAGATTACACCGCCTAAATAGTGATGACTATGTAGGGGGTTTCATATGGTTTCTTAGTAGCTGTGCCATAAAAATGATATATTTGCCATTGGACACCCATCTGTGAACATACGCAGTGAAATATATTTCGCCTTCGATAATCTCTACGGGGTGATGCTGCCATTCAAATAAAAATATACGATATGTAATTTTTGTAGAGATCTAATATTTCTATTAGATCCTGCGAGGTGGGGGACTCTGGTTTCAGAGGTCAAGACTCGCTTCGGGTCAGAAGAGTTAGTTAGATATTTTTTCTAGACAAAATGGGATTATCCTACTAATATTATAAATGAGAAAGTTTGTAAGGATGTTTGTTACTCTTTCACACAAAAACGAACGGGTTTTCATGAAACTTTACAGTAATATAGCTTTCATATCAGAATAACATAATAAGTTAAAATTTTGAATCATTTTTGAAGCTAGTAGATAATAAAGTTGTATCAATAAATAAAGCCCATATTTTAAGTACCACGATTACTGAAATAATAGACAGCGGCGAGGTATCTAAACGTAAACATATTGTAAATCTACTTTTGAGGTTGCAGTTTTTTAAACGGCAAAAACTATAAAGTCCGCAATTTTCCTGTTTAAGCGGTTGCTTTGTAGGATACTAATTGACATGGACTTTCCGTAGATAGTATCAATAAGCAAAAAACATAAAATAGCTCCGCTCCAAAATTGAGGTTATCCATAAAAATCACAAAATATAGCTTTCATTTTGCGACGGTGTTATGTCAGGTATGTCCCGGTCGTGCCAGCCTAATTTAGCTGCGATTCAGCATGGCACTACCTTACAAAAAGGCACGACAAAGTCCAGCAACATAACGCGACCGGTTAGGAAATCCCTAACTACATCGATTTTTTTTTATAATATATATGCCGACACCCATAGACATCCGCATAGAGCACAGGTTCCCAAACTTTTTCGTCTAACGCGCACTTTGAAAATCAGTTACTTCGTATCGCCCCCTTATTAGTTATTACACCTTGATATTCAAAGACAATTATGTCGTTTCTGTCCCTTTACCGCCCCCCTCTGAGCATCTAGTGCCCACAAGGGGGCGTTATCGCCCACTTTGGTAAAGACTGGCATAGAGGCTATAAAGGTACGCTGCCCTCCCTTCTCCTCCCACCTTCATAGGCCACCGGCTACTTACACCCCACACGAAACGCGACAGCACAGCTGTCACTTTAAGCAGGTCTCGTGTAAGCGAGTGGCACCTCTCCGGTAACACTACCTCTTACAAAATGGCGCAATAAAATCCAGCAACACAACAAGATCAGTTAGGATATTTAACTACATCGATATAATATGTTGTTTAAACGACAGAAACCTATCCACATCTGTAGAGGTGGACCTCTAAGGCCTTACGGCGCCCATTTTGAATGTAAGCCTTTCCTATAAGTAGTTCCATTATTACCAGTCCTTTAAGGTTGAATAGGACCCGAACGTTTAAGAGGTGAATTTGATTTTATATCCTTCACATAGAGTTCAAAATCCACCGTAGCTGGAAGATCTTATGCTCGCCCACGTTTCATATTCTAAAGGCCGGTCTGACCTGCAATGGAGTACTTAAAAATCCGGCTGTACGTTGAAAAAGAGTTGAAAAACATTAGTTTATTTTGCTCTCCCTTTCTTTGGACCCTATTTCTCCTCTCTTCGGATTAGTTTTCTTAAACAAAAATACCTATAGGTTATAGTAGTGATGTCTTAATTTTACGCGAATATTACTCATTACAATAAAACAACTTTAATGGATTTTATCCCGGTTTATTAGTCCAACGTTTTAGAAGTTCAGACACCTGTCACCTTCGTCTCGTGACCATGGTTGATGTAAAGCTTCTGAAACGTACGTACGTCGGGCTTGTAAGATAATTAAATAATTACATATATTTAATTATTTATATATATTTTATACTTATAGGTTTTAGGTTTCGTGCGATCTCATGGTGATCCTACTAACATTATAAATGCGATAATAATGAAATAGATTGTTTGTATGTTACTCCTTCACACAAAAACTGCTGAACCGATTTTCATGAAATTTAGCACACACATTGAGGGAATCTTGGATTAACACATAGAATAGTTTTTATCTTGTAAAAATGCTACCGACGCAACTAGTATCCACATATACGGCTGAACTTTTAATTGCATTGACATAGAAGTATGATTTCACTCTTTCTCTCTTTCTCTACGTACCCTTCTTTCTCCGCTCTCTCATCTCCCTCTCGTTCACTCCCGTGGTTGTTTTTCTTATTTATATAACGCACGTTTACAAGCTGTTAATATTGCGATATGCTTTATTTTTAAACACTCATTCTTGGCACCAGAGTTTAGTGTAAAAATGCTAACAATCTCCAATCCGTTTTATATTTTTACGTCTTTACAATGTACCTGATAAGTTTTGAGGTGTTCCATCTTGAAGGGGAGCTATTGCAGCATTGCAACGGAATCTGGCATGACATGAGGATGTTCCTCTTACTCACCAATGGCCTTTCTGAGTGTTTTGTTGAAGGGCGATCTTGTATGATGATGAAGAATATTAATTGTATCAACACCATTTTTTTTTTGTTATAGGGGGGCAAACGGGAAGTCGGAGCCCTTTTCATGACTACTGACGCTCATAGACATTCGCATAGTAGCTATACAGATGTGCTGTCTTCCTTTCACCTCCCACCTTCATGGGCCACCGGCTACTTACCGCACGAAACACGACAGCACAGCTGTCAGTTTACGCCGGTCTTTATGCTATGTCTTCGGGTTTCGAGCGGTAAGTAGCCGGTGGCCCATGAAGGTGGCCGGAGGACGAAGGGCATAACCTCTAAGCGGATGTCTATGGGTGTTGGTAGTCATGAAAAGGTCTCCAATTGTTCGTTTGCCCCTTATACTATAATAGCCAGTCAAAGATGACACTAACGTGAATAACCTGCCCCTAGTCTATTAGTTATATTTAAATAGGACGCGGGCGGGGGCACTACCAGTGAGGGTAGTGTTAAAAGTGGCCGCGTAAACGTCGCAGGTGCAAATGTCAGCCAGCGCTCATTACCACCGGAGCTAAAATTATTGCCCCCCTCGTCCCCCGCGCGGGCGCGGCGCAAGTTATGAGATGCGACGACAAAATTTATTACATTGGCGTTTTGACGACAAAGCTTCATTCCATAAACATTTGAGCGCCAAAATTTCATTACATTGGGGTTGAAAGTTTTTTTACACTGCAGCTTAATTATTGATCACCGCGGCCACTCTCGGCAGACGAGGTGCAAGTTACGAGATGCTTTTGTGACGACAATATTTATTACATTGGCGTTTTGAACGCCAAATTTTCATTACATTGGCGTTTGCACGCCAAAGTTTCATTACACTGGCGTTGAAAGTATTTTTACACTGCAGCTTAGTTATTGATCACCGCGGCCACTCTCGGCAGACGAGGTGCAAGTTACGAGATGCTTTTGTGACGATAATATTTATTACACAGGTGTTTTATTTGATGCCAAAGTTTCCTTGCATTGGCGTTCAATTTGTGTTTTGGTTCGCGCGGTTCCGCGCTGGTTACCATTTTTTAAATTTTTATTTAAAATTGCGTTATATCCATAAAATGCGTTGCCATCCTTTAGTCCATCCCCTCATAGCCATTGGACTTAAACAATCCTCAGCGGCTGAGGAGAGGTGGATCTTGTACGTACAGGTCCAGTTTGGCTCCTATATAGCAATAGCATTACAGGAATGGACCGATAAAATAATTAAAAAAGAAAAAAAATACTGCTTTGGTGATACGTATTATTTCTTTGGTCATTTCGGATCACTATGCCTTGGGAATAGAAGAAAGAGACTATAAGTGCACACAACGAGTCTTGCGTGGATCACTTGTCTCTATAGAGATGACTCAGATTCGTCTTGATAAAGCCAGTAATTAAAATGTGCATTCAATTATTTTAATCAGTAGTTTTACGTATAGGAGAGTTTTTATCCCGAATTATATTATTTAACATAAAATTGTTTCCTCTTATGAATTGTCCCAAAAAGTGGCGCGCACGGGGCTTCAGATGAAACGCCCTATTTAGGTCAAGCGCTAGTTTTCGTGTTCCACTAGGGA
>LUGF01002215.1:215241-230997 GCA_001625245.1 Calycopis cecrops
GAACCCTAACAAGGTCAATTTGCGAGATCGTTTTAATTTGTTTGTTTCCGTCGTCAATTCGCCGAGCACTGACCTTAAGTGAGTAGGTAGCTATTGTTTACAATTGTGTTATATTTTTGCTTATGAAAATATTTTATTCTGCTCCATCTACATGAATTACTAGTGTGATAACTGCGGTTCCGTTTGCTGAATGTCTTCTCTATTTTTTACGGAAAGTTACACGAATGTTATATTCATTTTGAGTCATTATATATACTAGCTTCCGCCCGCGGATCCGCCTGCGTGGATTTCGGACTTCAAAAATTATTCAAAATTTTAACTTATTATGTTATTCTGATATGAAAGCTATATTACTGTAAAGTTTCATGAAAATCCGTTCAGTAGTTTTTGTGTGAAAGAGTAACAAACATTCTTACAAACTTTCGCATTTATAATATTAGTAGGATTAGTAGGATGATAGGTGTATCCAATCTGTCAAAAATTGGTCGTATTTACTATCTCAGAAATCTTCGATTCATGCATAACAACTTTGCTCATGTAAAGTTGATGCGTAGTTTCCGATTCTAAAGGGCATACAAACAAACATTCACTTTTATATCATATCAGTAACAGGTAGCGCAATACTGCATGCTTGCATGCAGCCAAATTGGGTCGGCACGACCGGGGAGGTACCTCTCGCTTACACGAGACCGGCGTAAAGTGACATCTGTGCTGTCGCGTTTCGTGTGTAAGTAGCCGGTGGCCCATAGAGGTGGGAGGAGAAAGGAGGGCAGCGCATCTGTATGGCCTCTATGCGGATGTCTATGGGCGTCGGTAGTCATGAAAATGGCTGCGACTACACTTTAGCCCTATACCATAAAAATATGCTGTTGACGATATGTACATACAAATATTGTAATGTTACATAACAATTTCATATATTACTTTACATATCCGCCATCTTTTATTACAGCCATTAGATGATAAGGCAATAATTAAAAAGTAATTACAATATTTAATTCGTTAAGTCAGCAACCCGCTTTATCAAAGGCCGCCAACTCACGCTTCTGTGAGTGCGAGAGTAAAAACTTGAAGCCGCAGATAAAGTTTAATATTTTTAAATGTTATCTACATTTTTAATGACAGTGAAATAATTTAAATAGCCATTAAATAGGTTGTAAAGTTTATGTTACGCGTTTGCGAAAGAATGTATCAACGGGGATTTTTTTTTCTAGCATAGGAGGCAAACGAGCAGTTGGGTCACGTGATGTAAAGTAACATAACCGTAACACCAGAGGTCTAACAGATGCGTTGAATTGATTGTTTTTTTCTTTATTTTTGTTGGTGGACTGATAGAAGTTGTGTTTTTTTTATATTTAAAGGCTTTTTACAATCATGATCAGCCTAAATATAGGGATAGATAAGGCATTTGGATTGACGAAATCTTGCCATAACTCCCATATGACGCAGCCCTGTAACAAGAAACATTTTACCATAAAGTGTCATGAAAATGTCTCCCATTTATATTATATAAAAAAAATCCGTCCTTACATATAAACCTAATTATGAATCTTACATAGTTTTAAGTAGGTATATACCTATTACGAAATATAGCAAATTCATTGCTGAACGACTTGGTTGATTTTGGCTTAATTTCGCTCGCGTTGAAGTCCTTCAATAATTTATATCAATGAACATTAAATTCAAATAGAACTGCAATAGAATTCCAATATGTGCCACAATATTTTTTTGACCCTTCTAAAAAATTATAAAAAGTATCCTAAATGCCCTGAAAATCAGTGTCAGGATTGATCAGGTTCTGGCTATAGCTGAGGTCCCACCATTTTGTGAAACACACTGTTGCCAATTGTATTTTGCTATGTAAGTACTTTTTTTTCTCACTCTTCTCTTTTTGTTATTGTTATTATTGTGTTTATCCAACATAACTTGTCATTTAAATCATTTGTGATGATTGGTTGAGTAGTTTTGGCGTGAAAGCGTATCAAACAAACTTATTCATATTAGTAGGATTTATGCCTAAATTGACTGCTTTTTAAAATTAATTAGAAAGGGACTCATTAGGTTAGTTATGTGTAGGTCTAACACACAATTGTAATTATTCCTTTCTCTACTTGATGTTAGTCTAATTTACTATTATTTTTACATAGGTAATTATTTTCTACAGATTTTAACAATATAAAAAAGTTTTAATAAGGTAATTTTATTTATAATTTATCTACGTAACAAAACTACTATAAAAAATATCTCAAGGCATAGATTAAAAGCTTAGTGTAAACCAGATTCGAAACATTTTGAATTTCTTCGCTTCAAAGCTAAATAAAATTTGCAATTGGAAGTCGCGTTGTGGTCTCGATTTCAGATTTTTCACTAGTCGTTTTGACCACGGTGAATAATACAAAAAAATCCTTATGAAAATCTTCTTAGATACTCACTGCATCTAAAGCATAAACACATGGTAAAATTTTACGTCCATTGTGTAATTTAAAGCTGAAAGAAGAAAATGTCTACATTCATTAGTAGATAGGTAGTTAATTAAGTTTACGCGAATGTTACACTTAGTAATAAAACTATTTTGACAGATTTTATCGCGGTCCACATAATTATTTTACAAGCCTAACGGTTCAGAAGGTTTAGAGCATAGGTTCCCAAATTTTTTCGTCTAACGCCCACTTTGAAAATCAGTTACTTCGTATCGCCCCCTTATTAGTTATTACACCTTGATATTCAAAGACAATTATGTCGTTTCTGGCTCCTTACCGCCCCCCTCTGAGCATCTAGTGCGCACAAGGGGGCGTTATCACCCAGTTTGGGAAAGACTGGTTTAGAGCAACCGTAAAAACTTAACTTTAACGTAAAAAAAAAGGAAAAAAAAAGGAGGACTGTAAAGCTTCTGAAACGTCGGACTTGTAAAATAATTAAACGAACCCCGATAAAGTCCGTTAAATTGTTTTATTTAGTAATAATTTTATTAAGAGGCAGTGCCTCACTGCATGCATGCAGCAATTGGGCCGGCACGACTGGGGAGGTACATGGGGGGCCCATGGAGGCAGGAGGTGAAAGGAGCTCTATGCGGATGTCTATGGGCGTCAGTAGTTATGAAAATGGCGTCGGCTGCTCGTTTGCCCCTTATACCATAAAGAAAGTAATATTCGCAGAAATTTAAGACATCATTGTGAGACTTATTATTTTTGTTAGTATTTACTAGGTATAAAAAATTAAAATGATTTCTCTCTTCTTGATATATCAAAAATCCAATCATAGTTCAAAATAGTTTGAAGCAAATAGAGGCGAATACAGTTTTTGAACACAACAAAAATATTTCTTTTTTAACGAAGTAGCACACTTCGAATATTCGCTTTTTTTAAATGCAATAAACTTTTTTCATTTCAAAATGTTGCCACAGTTATGCAACTAGCAACGGAAAAAGTTTTTATGCAAAAGCTATAAAGATGTAGAAAGCATCCCTAATGTATTAACTCCTGCTTTAATTACTTGTAACACTGAACCCTTCCTATGTACGCGAGAGTGCTATACAGGCGCCCTCTTTAAGAACCCTTAAGGGGGCGGTACATAAGGGACAGGCTTAAACATCTTTCAACATGAGGTATATAGCTAACATATGCGTATAGAATTTTTCTCTTGTTCTGTGTCACTGAGGGGAACGAAGGGTCTTAAGCTTTGTATACTTCTAGATACGCTTATCGAATGTTCTTATACAACTGTGTAAAGAAACTCCTAGCGCACGAGTAGGATTAAGGGAACTAGAATTTTATATATCACCCTCTTAGTCTTAGGTAGTTGATACTTATTATACTTTCGCGATAAAAGCTATGGACTTTTACCTAATAACTTGTGACGTCAGGGCATCTGTCATCTCAGTCCACCCGTGACCATATTTGTTGTATAGCTTCTGAGACGTCAGGATAGTAAAGTCCGATAAAAGAGTTTTATTACAAAAGCTATGGAGTCGAAACTATATTTCTCACTTCTACAAAATTTGAATGCGTAAGAAGTCTATAAATTTCATTCACCCACTGAACAATATTCAGTGTAATGGCTTTAATAATAATCGCTTCCATCAGATATTTCTTTCTCGCAATACGTTACGTTCTAACTGGTTTAACTAAAACAATATGCCAAGATAAATCTCTCGAATACATCTTCATATGCCGTGCCGAATGATATTTCTTTCCCGCCAAATATATACGGCCATTTTTAAAGTCGCGTTTGACAGAAGTGGATCGCGCGTACAGCCAACGCGGCCATTACGCCCAATCTTCTTTTTTTTACGTTTTGTGTCTTACAAATTCACCGATGAACTGATTACAAACGACGAAAACAAAGTGCCACTTTGATAAATTGGCTAAAAAATCAGACGGTGAAGTGAACATTGAAAATAAAATTCCAAGATGGCACTTGTTTTTATTCTTATTTCTCCACGACAGTTGCTTATTTTATCTTTTTTGTTGCAGGTAAATCTTCGCGCGTTTATGGTTATAATAAAAGTAAGATGTTTTGAAGATTACGCTCGGGAATACTGCACTTGAGCGAAAAGAATGTCATATACATGATTATGACAAGCTTTATCCCACGCAACACCCACACCGTGTGGTTGAAAGTAAAAACATACTTGTGAAACTAAAAATATTTCCAAGCCTTACATGTATTTTTATAAGAAAATTCGATTATACCAATATATTTTTAGAAATATGAATTTCAAAAACACGGGGCGAAGCTATAAAGAGTATGAATGCAAAAATATTCCAATTTCACTTTATAGTTTGCATAATTTTCAACTTTTGTATTCTAACATCTCGCAAATATACTTCGGTTTTTATTCATTCTATTTGACGATTATGCCAATGTCAATGACAGTGGGTTCGAAGACCAGACGTCTTTTCAAGTGCGTTCGAAAAACCACTGCGAATACTGCTCAGACTTTTACAGATGTCAAATCCATACTACTTCTTCCTAACCTTTATCCCATCTACTTGGGGTCTGCTCTCCTAAGGCGGCGTCGCCAGGTCATTCTGCCCTGGGCCATCTTTGGTGGTATTTGGGCATCTTTGAGATTTCTATTTACAAGCCCCATCCATTTAAGTTGGGGTCTTCCGTGACCTCTGGGCTTTTCATCCATCTCTATTACCTTCCTCGTCCTGTGGTCGGATGGGTACGTCATGCGGCGAGCATGATGTACCCATGCCAAGGGAGACGGCTCTCCTCTAGCTTGCCTGGTATTGGTCACACCTTGAAGCTACCACGAATGTATTTATTTTGTACGTGGTCCAAGAGTGTTACGCCACCAGCCCATTTGAGCATTCTCATTTCGGCAGCGTGAAGTTCGTCTACGTGCTGCTTTTTGAGTGGCCAGCATTCTGAGCCGTAAGTCATTGCAGGGCGAACTATATGCCTTATATACTTTGCCTTTAATTTGAACAGGCATTCATTTATCACAGAGCACCCCTAATAATTCACGCCATTTAAGCCACCCTGTGTTGATGCGGTTGGTAACATCCATATCAATGGATCCATCATTTTGTATTATTGAACCAAGGTGATGTCCAATCCATACTGCGGCTAGAAATTTGATAAGGGACCAGTACTAACGGTGAATTTCGGAGCGCAGCCTTTGTTACATATATCATGGTAGAAATGGAATAGTGGTGAAACATCACAGTTGATGTAGCCTATCTTATTGGCGACGGATCCGATGACTTCAGTGATTTAAGTCAGGTGTCATAAGTCATCCATCGTCCTATGACACTGATCCTTAATGTTAATCGCCATCAGGGTATGGTTGAATTTAGTTGTAGACAGCATGATATCGACCAGACCGGGTTTTAGCAACTAAGCTTTGGCTGTATCTAGTTCTAACCGGAAAGATACCGGTTAAACCTAGTTTTACCCGAAAACAATCGGCTAATTCTAGATTTAGCCTAAACAGAGTGGCTACACCTAGTTCTAACCGGCTAAAACTAGGTGTAGACGCACTTCGGGTTTTAGTCGTTACAACTCTATTAACAAACTATATATTAAGTATTGCTCCTAAAATGGTCCTTCGAAAAGTGCAGTTTCTCCAGCAAACAGCCAAAATTTGATGAGATTTTGTATTTTGATTCAAAATTCCTAAAAACTTGTCCACGCGCAACATGTTCGGGGTGGACCTGATCCTTCTTTCATAGGACTCTTCCTATTCTGAGGCTTATGTTCTTTTTCTAGAAGAAAGACGTCTTGATCTCACCGTCTAGGACACAAACATGACTTACATTGTAAATACTAACCTACATACAATACAGTCGATTGAATTAAATTTGAACCCGGATCCTTTCGAAACAATAGTTTGACATTTATCTTACATAGCACGATCCATGAAATTACATTAAGTAGGTGGATGCCAGCCCACTATGCAATGGAGACTGGGGCATTACTAACTTGAGTTATTAGGGTTGCTAGGTTAAAAATAGCAAATTATACCAAAAGATGATATTGAGACCAAGTGGTGGTATGGACACGTATAGTGTAGGAGGCAATATCTTTCTCGCTACCTTTTACAGTATGAGGTCCACCGCATTGTTAGTTGAGCCCTATCTGATAAATAACACTAAGTTTAATATTCATGACATACATTTAGTATACATAGATAAAGAGATATTTTTGATAGATATAGATTGCCCAGCCACTTAAAGTCGATACTGATAGGTGGTTAATAAAACAGACTTCGCGTCTTTCATAAAACTTCCATCAAATCTCTATTAATTTACCAAGACCTGTCCCAAACTAAATCTGATCCAACAAAGGTACTTGGCAACCCTAGTCTTTTACCCCCTTATTAATAAACATAGAATAACTCTATCCAAGGAATAACCTTGTAATAAACTGACATCTGTCAAATTCCATAATAAAAAACACAAAAAAAGTATGGAATTTGGCAGATGTCAGTTTATTACCAGGTTATTACTTGGATATAGTTATTCCATGTTTATTAATAAGGGGGTTAAAGAGCCTACCCGTCATACTATCTCCAGACCGAATTTAGCCAAATAAAATCACCTGGCAACCCTAGCCGTAGGTACTGGGATTAATAATGGCAGCGCAGTTGTAAAGTTGACCTTGCCTCTTAATGATCGATTGACCATGCGTCTTGTCTTCTTTTTTTTTAATTGGCAACCCAGATAACAATATTTAGGTTACAAACTCTCGTCTTCTCTTCTAATATTAGTAGGATCTTCTAGTATAATATCAGTTGTATATAATATGAGCTTCTAGAAAGAATGGTATTAAGGAACCATAGCATTCATTCTACATGCTATCTATCATTTAGAACGTAGTATTATAATGGAAAGCTATTCATGACGTCACTATTTGCCGTTATACAAAATATGCCTTTGCGATCTGTCTTGTTTAGATTGGACGGCAGTTCTTTTCCTCATCCGTTAATTATTATATTGATATTTAAAAGTCTGATATACAATTTTATATATTGAAGTAAAACTTTTATTTGCGCGCGTGACTAGAGTAAGCTGGCGAGAGCGTTACAAAAATCACACATCGGGCGAGGCCAATGGAAGTTGTCATTCAAAGTCAAAATTCAAATTCGGTTTAAGTGAAACATTTTTGTATTTGAAAAACTAATATCATATGACATGTTATGTCACATCGAAACTACGGTAATGAATTTGTGTAATAATTGAATAATTAAGTTTTACTTCAATTGTGCGGTCTAAGCACACACAATTTTTTACGATTTAACATTAAGAATTGAATTGAGAATCTAATTGAGAAAATTCTGGACAAAATTGTAATTGAAAAGCCGAGCCCCAAGGCGCCAGCCAATCAAATATCGTTGTTCAATTAAATTTGACAGCGTGCGGGCGCCATGATAAGTTCCCGCCATTTCTAATCGTATTCTGTTGTCTACCATCTTGTGTTTTTGTAATATAAATGGGCAAACGAGCAGTTGGAGCCATTTTCATAGCTACCAACGCCCATAGACTTCCGCATAGAGATAAAAACATGCGTTGCCCTCCATCCTCCTCGCTCTACATGAGCCACCGGCTACTTACACACCGCACGAAACGCTACAGCACAGCTGTCACTACTCCGGTTTCGTGTAAGCGAGAGGTACCTCCCCGGTCGCCCTGTAGCGTTGGAAAGCGAAAAGCTTTCGGAGGCCAAGGCTGTTGTGTTGTCACGCGAGCCAGCCGTGACCATGATAAGCTGGTTTTGTTGTTCATCATCAGATATCTGGTTCGGATTCAACCGACCCAAGAAAAATTTCTAGATTTTCTAAGGTACCTAAGCTTGGCTACTTTTGTTACTACAAATGCGTGCTGTACAGGTATAAAAAAATGTGACAGATCATTCTACCTATACCCTATCTAACTCAGGTGATGACGATACCTGGTCTGCTTTGGACGTATGTGGTATTGGCAAGAAGTTGGCAGCAGGATATCTGGCAGGAAGTTGATATTTTTTTTTTTTTTTTTTTTTAATAATAACTTTATTTATTTAACATTAACATTAAGTGGTAACATTGCTATATTTGAGTCCTCCTAGTAGGTTTTATCAACCTGTGTCAGGAGGCATCGCTCTTCCAACATGAATACAATACTAAAGACGGCTTAAAAACTAAATTTCACTTATATACGATATTATTTATATGTATATTATTATACGATACCGGTCTGCTTTGGACGTATGTGGTATTGGCAAGAAGTTGGCAGCAGGATATCTGGCAGGAAGTTGATATAGATGTTCGTTTTGTATACATAGAGGTCCTTATCTTAGATGTAGGCACACAACCACACACATTACTAATACTCCACACGCGCTTAACGACGACCTCAATATTTTGAATTTAAAAGTTAGATTTTTTTTCGGTTGGACCTCTTACAGGCGGTAACATAAATAAACGCTACCATGGTCTGTTCGTCGGACTAGTGAAGACTATTTTTTTTTGTTTTCTATTAATTCTGTTACTTTTTATTTTGCAACAATCTTTCGCCTATTTTTTTTTTATTTTTTTTTCCAATATAATTACTGTTTACGTGCTCTTGTTTGTGTGTGAATTACTAGTGAAGACTATTTTGTCTACTGGTTTAGGGAGACGCTCGGGGGTCAGACCCTTCTCTTTTCCCGCAGCTGGGAAGAAGATGTACCGGTTGTGGTTAGATTAATTATTATCATGTATTATATGTTAGACTTTTTTTGACATGCTAATATAGGAATTGTCGTAATTGTAGGTTGTAAGAGATAGTGCTACACTTTTTTTTGGGAGGGAGGTATTTGGGATTTTGGGGAGGGGAAGGGGAAGAAGGAGAACTCATCTGTACGGTCTTCGCATAGACATCCGTTTATATGTGTTGATAGTCGTGAAATTGACTACGACTGCTCGTTTGCCCCCATATACTAAAAAAAAGGTTGTAAGCGGCTTATTCAGAATCTGGCTCCACTTTATTATATTTTCAGCACATTGAATGACATTTTGCGTGATGTGCATGCGAACACAGCAATATATGAGATGAAATATCTCACTAACTCGGTTATAAGCAATAAATCATTTTACAACAAAATATTTCCGGTTACAGCCCTGTTCTAAAAATAACTAAGTATATTAATAATAAAATATTTCCGGTGACAACCCTAGGCAAAAAATAACTAAGTATATTAACAATAAAATATTTCCGGTGACAACCCTATTTTAAAAATAACTAAGTATATTAATATAATATGTCCGGGTACAGCCCTGTTCTAAAAATAACAAAGTATATTAATAATAAAAATTTTCCGGTTACAGCCCTATTCTAAAAATAACTAAGTATATTAACAATTAAATATTTCCGATAAAATATTTCCGGTGACAACCCTATTCTAAAAATAACTAAGTATATTAATACAATATGTCCGGGTACAGCCCTGTTCTAAAAATAACAAAGTATATTAATAATAAAATATTTCCGGTTACAGCCCTATTCTAAAAATAACTAAGTATATTAACAATAAAATATTTCCGGTGACAACACTAAGCTAAAAATAACTTTATTCAAGTTTCATTATGAATTTCCATTAACTGACAATACATTCCATCGACAACTTCTATAAATAGACTTACATTATGTAATCTATATTGGTCCCCCAGTCATGACAGTTCATAGAGCTCTTCTAGCTCAAGTCGGCCACTTTTTAGCTGCCGCGCGTGAGCTGCTCCCCTCCGTCAGAGGGGGGGAAAGGAGGACACCCGCTGTCCTTCTGGCCAAAATAATAATAGCATAACCGATTAATCTTAATAATCCGGTTTGCCTCCTCCCAGGCTATCTGGGAAAGAAGGGGGGGTCTGCAACGACCATAAATACAGAGGCTCGAGCTACCTTAGGGCACTCGCCTCTCATACAGATGAAGCTGCACTGGGCCTTCAGCCTGTTAGCGTAGAGTCTATCTAAAAAAAAAAAAATAATCTATATTTAGTCTTCATTAAACCGTCCGCGTCCTCATGAGGAGACAGGGCACGTGACATGTTTTATGCGCTCAAGAATGTTCCGTGTTTTAGCAATCTGAAAATACATTTATCTCTATTTATATAATTTGAAAACGATTCACTGAGTTACAGCAGAGGTAGTGCTACGCATACATGCGTGTAGCCGAATTGGGGCCTGGTGCCTCGCGCTTTCACGATACCGGCGTAAAGTGAGTTGTGTATGGTGGCCCACGGAGGTGGGAGAAGGGAAGAAGGCAACGCTATATAAACTAATAGCTGCGTCCCGCTGTTTCACCCGCGTAAATTTCGATCCCGTGGAAAATCATCCCATGGCATCCCATAGGAACATTTTTTCGGGATAAAAACTATCTTGTGTGTTAATCCCATTTACCCTCTATGTGTGTGCTAAATTTCATGATTCGATTCAGCAGTTTTTGCGTGAAGAAGTAACAAACAAACAAACATACAAACTTTCGCATTTATAAAATTAATAGGATGCGGATGTCTATGGGCGTCCGGTAGTCATGAAAATGGCTCCGTTCCTTTGCCTCCTTATACTATAAAAAAAATAACTCCAGATGACGGCGAATACAGACGCTTAGGGTTGTCAAATTTTAATTTTATAGACAAACAGACCAGCCAGTTTGTCCTGAGGTTGAACTTAAAGTCCTATTACATAGTCCGGCATTAAAATGTTTAATTTGTAAATAACGTAAATTTGTAGTATAAAGTGCACTCTTTTGGTTACGTTACGTTACGTTACATTTGGCCAGTTGCAAAAAGTTTATGTCCGGCTTTATCCGGACGCCTGCTACGCTGTTGACAGCGTTGGGTAAATCCGTTAACTCTTTCACCCGACTGACCCCCGTTGGGCCATTCCGACTCTCACAAGCGCACGAACGTAAATGATAACTATCACTTCTGACCGTAGTCTCTAAGTTATTTAAAATAAGCTTTAATGGAAAAAATCACACCTTCAAAATTCAAGTTTATTAAATGATATAACTGGATTACTTATTAATAATAATAAGACATGAACATGCAATGGACGCATTATCTATAATGATAATTTGGTATTTCCAACGACTTTACGAAGTTAATCGAATAAAATAATTATCTTTGGATTAATATTCACTAAGTACGGTAGGTACTTAGTGAATAATTCAAGATATAAAAATGCATACTTTAAAATTAAAATCGTCGTAATTATTTTTAGCCGCAATTTAAATGTTATCTTTATTCTACACGTCACTTTATATGCCAGCTACACAAAATCGGACGAGTAATTGAAACATAAAAAAAGCAATTTCGTTTCGCACTTCGGTCGTATCTAGCGATCGAACCATTCAACTTTTCGAGTTTCCGAACCTAAGGCTCAACTCCCGTGTCGTAAAAAGATACGACATAATTTAAAAACGGATACTAGGCGACCTCGTCTTGGTTCGTAAACACGAAAAAAGTGTTAATCGAAAACAATAAACGCGTCTGCGAAGCCGCGTGCACGCCCGACCGAGTCTGGGTTGTAGCACCCGGCCGTTTCACGGAGTGCCTCTATTTAGTGTTCCGGTTACTATTGGCGGGGCTTACACAATTTAGTCGGATATTGTGTGGCCGTGGGCGGTCAGAGCATTAATATGTACGCGCGGTCATGGGGTCGCCGCACCGCGTTTCAGAGCGCACCGCGCCGCTGCGTAGAGATTTCAAAATGGCGACACGCAACTGTGTTGCCACATTACAAAATGAACATTATTCTGAAAAATTATTTTTTATTTTGTATATTTAGTGTTGCCATATTAGATGATATTTTTAAATTTGAAATAAGAACTCTACTCTTGATGCCCAAAGTACCATAGCTTGCATTATTCTGAAAAGTTATTTTTTATTTTGTATATTTAGTGTTGCCATATTAGACGATATTTTTAAATTTAAAATTAGGACTCTACTCTTGATGTCCAAAGTACCACAGCTTGCATTATTCTGAAAAGTTATTTTTTATTTTGTATATTTAGTGTTGCCATATTAGACGATATTTTTAAATTTGAAATAAGGACTCTACTCTTGATGTCCAAAGTACCACAGCTTCCTTCTACAGGAAATTTTGATATTTATTTACTTGGACTTCAAATCCAATTAGAAACTTTGTCTATAACACTGACTCAAAACCTTTTACCTGCTTCAAGATATTTATTCGTCTTATTTGAACTTTAGAATATTCGTAGCTCCAATAAGTTTTAAAGTCCAGTATTCTTTAAATTAGTTTCCTAAACTACGAAGATAGCGCTACTATCGCTACGTACTTCTACGAAAATACAAAGTTTTGCAATTGGCTAAACGGGAGTCGCGTAGCAATACGGCGCCGTGGCGCGTAGAGCCATACATAACGCGTATCTGAATGCATATTGCACAGATCTCAGATTGGCACTGAATACGATCATGTACTTGCTTCTTCCTATCTTTCTTTCCTACTTCTGTGAAGATCTCTCGCAGTTGGCTTAAATCCTTCTTAATCTAGCATAAAAGTTCCTCTTACTAATTTCGACTTTTTATTTCACCTTTTACATCAAAATGTAATAAATATTCTCTTTCTCGATCTAACCTGGCAACACTGTGACGTAAGCACGTAGTCTGTAGAGGGTTTTATGCCCTTACTATATTAAGACATATAAAAAAAATTGTGTCATGATGGTATCGGTACCATCTACTTTTTATTTCATCTTTCTATTTTTTATGGTCTCTCTATTAAAATATATTATATCCTCTCTCTTTCTGTAGCCTGGCAACACTGTGACGTAGGCACGTAGATGCTATAATTGAGTGCAATTTATATTTTTTATAGACTTTTTTCTAGAATATACTATACTATTCTCGGCTCGTTCTAACCTGGCTGTGGCGTATGTACTTGAGGACTTTGTATACTACATTATGGAAGAATCTTGTGGACCATAGGTTCCTTCCCTCTTCTCTTTACGTCTTTCTATTTTTTATCGCGTTTCGTCTCCCTCTCTCTCTTTACCTGGCAACACCGTGACGTTACGTAGGGCTGCGTATACTATAATTGAGCGCACTTTATATTCCGCGCGGCGGCGGACAGCGCCGCCATTGAAGTGCGGGCGTGTCCGGGCGTCGGGAATATTGATTCGGCGCGCACGCATAATGCAGATCATTGTTATTCACGCTTTAGTGGTGGATCTAGTTTCTAGGTTTACTTATAGCTTAGGAAAGAATAGGAAAGCTTAAGTCTTTTTTATTCGTTCATTGATAGAGCCGATACAGGGATCTGCCGACTCTATCATTGATCACTATCTTTAAGTATTTAAGCAAATGGAGACGCTGCGAACGCAAATGCCTGTGACACAAAAGTCTGCCAAATTCGATGGGGGACGCGGGCTATCCGCTTAACACTAACCCTCTTATAAATATACATAGATTAACTTTATCCAAGCATCAACCTAGTTATAAACTGACAGCTGTCAAATTCCATATTAAAAACACACAAACAGTATGGAATTTGACAGATGTCAGTTTATAACTAGGTTAATGCTTGGATAAAGTTAATCTATGTTTATTATGCAATTTGAGTACCTACATTATTTTTTTTAATTTTTATTATTATTTTTTTTTTATGATATAGGGGGGCAAACGAGCAGTCGGAGCCATTTTCGTGAGTACCGACGCCCATAGACATCCGCATAGACTATAGAGGCTATACAGATGCGCTGCCCTCCTTTCTACTCCCACCTCCATGGGCCACCGGCTACTTACACACCGCACGAAACACGACAGCACAGCTGTCACTTCACGCCGGTCTCGTGTAAGCGAGAGGTACCTCCCCGGTCGTGCCGGCCCAATTCGGCTGCATGCAAGCATGCAGTGTGGCACTACCTCTTACATAATTAATACATATTATACTTACATATTATTTTAAAAGGGGAGTACATTATTATTATACACATACAAAAACAATTTTTTTTCTCAAGCTTATAAATTTCTCATTGTGTGTCCGAAAAGGACCATTGGTCTTTTTACCATTCGCAGAGGGGAACAGCTGTAGTTGTCCTCTCCGGTAGGTTCAATACGTCATGTCAGAAGCTCATAATCATATAATTAGCCCTCATCTAAAGGCTGACGATGACTACAAAGGGATGATGGAAAGCTAAAGCTGTCTCATTTTATGCACATATAAAAACAATGTGTTTTTGTTATGTTGCCGACCGTATTAATACCTAGGTCACACATAAGACCTTAAAAGAATCGGGAAACGAGCTTAACACGTTTGAAGATAATGTTTATCTAGATTAATGACGTTACTTAGGGCGCTGGTTCCCAAACGTTTTCGCGGCTTGTTTACTCATAAAAAATCACCATCACCCGGAGAACGTCCGCTGCTAGACATATGCCTCCCTCCTATAACGCTATAGGGCATAGTTAGGAAACCTTTTGTATCCAGGATAAAAAAAAACCGAACCGAACAACGTCTTGACATGGCAATCGTACGCTAACTACAGCCGCCGCTATGAGAGGAAAGAAGCCATTTTCGTTATCACCGACACCCATCGACATCCGCAAAGAGATTATGCAGATGCGTTGCCCTCCTTCCCCCGCTTCCCTCTACTGGCCACCGGCTACTTACACACCACACGAAACGCGACAACACAGATGTCACTACGCCGCGCGCCGGTTTCATGTAATCGAGAGGTGCCTCTCCGGTCGTGCCAGATCTATTCGGCTACATGCATGCAGCATGGCACTACCTCTTACAAAGTTTTACTACGCACTATTTTACTACGCTTATTTGGGAAACCCTGCCACAGTCTGCAAGATAATTGTGATATCAAAACAAAAGATATTTTTCGCGTGGCCTCATATTCCTTATCACACAGATAACATACGTCCATGAATTCGCGAAACGTGTAAAGCTTCCTATACTTATATAATTGCACATGGCCAAAGCCATTGATAAAATGTAATATATGCAAATAATTAGTCGTTTTCATGAATGTCTGTATATTTATTGCGGATATATATTTTTTTAATAGTATATGATATACGCCGTATCAAGGAAACGGCCATAAAACCCAATATATTCAAATGCTTTTTTTTGGTACACGAGCAGTCGGAGCCATTTTCTTGACCACCGACTCCTAGACATCATAGAGATTAAACAGATGCGCTGCCGTCTTCACATCAGTGCCATTCGGTTTATTCTGCTAGATGCTCGGCCATTAGCTTGAAGATGTGTTGTTGTTATTGACTGCAGCGACGGGCCAGCACGCCCGAGGTAC
>LUGF01002215.1:256521-276177 GCA_001625245.1 Calycopis cecrops
CCATCCACCCGCGCCCCAGAGGTCACAATGCGTGCATACCGCCCCGTTACATAACAGCCTTACAGCGTTACAGTGTTGCCAGCTTTGTCGATACAAGGATTGTTCTTTTTTTATATAAGGCAAACGAGAATTCGGAGCCTTTTGGTGGCTACCGACGCCCACAAACATCTGCATGTTTGTAACCCAGTAGCCAATCTTATACACCGCGCGAAACGCGAAAGCACACCTGTCACTTTACGCCGGTATCGTGTAAGCGAGAGTTACCTCCTCGGTCGTGCCGGCCCAATTCGGCTGCGTGCATGCATCCGGCGATGCACCACCTCTTCCAATTAATAAGGGCGTGCTATGGATAGAGCATGGCTTATGACAATATTAGCCAATTTGCTTGCTCTTTGAGAGCAGCGTGAAGATATTATCACACCAACTATGTCACACTTGAAGGGGCTATGGCTTTTATTCTCTCGTAAGGGGGCCTTAGCTAACGAATGGCCGGCACGAGTTTAGGAGTGTAATGCGTGTACATAACAATGCAGATGTTTGTGGGCGTCGGCAGTCACAAGACCACTCCTTCTCCTATATATTAAAAAAAAAATGAGCTGAATCTAATGGCCTTGGGAGCCTATAAGTCCTTTGTGGCTTTTTAAATATTTGTGGTTTATCTTAGTACGTAAATGTTTTTAAGGATTCATTCAAGTATAGTTTCATAGTTCAAAGCCTCTGTGGGCATCCGAGAGTGTAACTGTAACTTGGCCTCTGTTTATTCGATACTCGTTATTATTATTATTATTATTTACATTCTTAAGATACCATATTGAGAGAGATCGTGTATCTCTATAACAATAGAAACATGGATTCTTCTATAAAGACAACATTATAAGTTAGTGACGTACACTTAATTTGACATTAGCGTCTGACGTCATAGTGTCATTCTACTTTTGAAACATATCAACGTTGCTAAAATAGGTGTCGTGTATTAAACACATGGCAACACTTTAGCCGAATGTGGCGTGTTCTAATCTTAATTTTAGGCATTGAGTACTTGCAAAGAATGATTGGTTGGTTGATGGTATTGACATTTAATATTGAAATTATATTTTTGTAATATATTTTAGTATTTACTAATAAACATCAAACGAACATATGCATATTAAAAGTTTATATTTCAGCCACCAGCTGTCGTGACAGTCGTGAAACTTCCTAAAGTCTCAACGTTTTATGCAGACATTTGCGTCTATGACGTCATAGTGTCATTCTACTTTTAAATAAACGTTGCTAGGACAATAACGTTAATAGTATTAAAATTTCATCAAATTTATACTAACTTATACCTAACATAAGTTAGTATAAAATAGATTATAAAATGGGGGTGGCATAGTCACTGGTTGACAAACCCCCTTTGTAAAGAAAATAAAAGATTAACGTTTTTTTTTTCTCAATTCCAGGCTGTGGAGACTGTAGTCTGCAAGCCGGAGCCGCCCGAGTCGCCTCCGAAGAAGTCTAGAGGCGACGACTACAGTTACTCGCTGTATTTGGACCCGTACGCGCATCTACGGTACCGGACCTTCAGGCCCTGGGGCAAGGAGCCCGAGTTACAGCACCCCGAGAGGGTGGTCCGCGTGGCCGACTGCTCGAGGTTCGAGCTCGACTTCCAGCCCAACGTCGCGCTGAAACCCCTCACGCCGCCCGTCGACGACGTGACGTCATCCACCTCCCCTCCCCCCTCAGACACGGAGCTCACCGCGCGCCTCCTCGACGCGGAGGCGAGGCTGACTGAACGCGAGAGACAACTCGACGAGCGGGAAGCGGAGCTGGCGCAGCGCGAGGCCAGGCTCGACGAGAGGGAGAGGGAGATAGAAAGACGGGAGTGCGGGGAGAATGAGACGGAGAGTCCTCCGTCGCCATCAAAGCCATGTTGACCAACGCGAGTGATTATGAGGCTACGCTTCTAGTGTTGTGATGAACGCTAAGACAATGCGTCTCCAAAGTACAAAAGTGTATAGAGAACGGATCTCCGAGTCCGCTCTGTGTCGACGCGCCTTGTAAATAGAATGCCTAAGTTTTAAACTTATCAATGATATAATAAATGTCCCAGGATAGTAACGCCCAGCTGCCGCCCTAGCCAAGGCAACGGAATATTTTATCCTATATACCAATAACAGCTCAAAGAACATTTAATGATAAAACAATTACTGTTTTAATAATAGTCGCTTTGAATTTCAAATACCATTCTAAAATTAAAACATTTCATATTTTATACACAATTCTAAATTTAAAATGTCGTTCTAAATTCAAAACCGCAAATGCCGTTTCCTCTGTCAATTAGTTTAATCAAAATTGGCGTTAATCATTTTAATTTTAGTTGAAGTCAATTATCTTTTTTTCTCTTTTTTTTAATTCCTTCGCTTTTATTTCATTTGGCAAAGTCATTAATTGGTATGGCCATTAAATGACGATAAATACATTTAACGATAAATACATATAATCAATGAGAAGGTACCCCGTTTAGATTACCAGTGATTTTTTTCCGAGAAACTTGATTACACATAAATATATTTTAGATGTTTAAATTTTTAATCTATCTTATATTTTTGTTCATATACCTACCATTAGTATCACAAGCTACATTGAAGGCTTCCTGGGATAAAATTCAAAGACGATTTATTTGACGCTAAAACACGCGGTTTTCATTTTTAAGACTTGCTCGAGAATGTTTGCCGAAATACTATTTTGTTTTATAACCGCTACATAGGTCTGGTCTAAGCGCGAGTTAATTACATCAGCGTTAACAATTTAACTGTTTATTTTACACGTTTTTACATGTCGTCAACAAGCACTTTGAAAGCGAAACAGTCAATACACGATAGCCGGACCATAAGCAATCTCACTAAAAATGAGCTGGTATTTTTTTAATTCAACGCCTTGGCCAGAGCGACGGTTTCCCGAATACAGAGTATTCATAAATGTTTTTAACGTTAAGTTAAAAATGTACATAAACTTAAAAAGTACAGTTTTAAGGAGTTTTTTTTTCTATTTAATATACAGGTTTTTTCATATAGTCTTTTTTCGATGTGTGCCATTCTGGAGGTACCGCCGTTACCTTTCCGTATAAACCTCATCTATGCTTTTTCAATAATACTCACGTAATATAATAATAGCGTTAACATACAACAATAAGCATAATTTATACAGGGTTATTTTTAAGATTTAATCTACGTTGTCTGTACTGCAGTATTTGTCTTATATCTGTGTTACCAATACAATAAATGGACGCTTGTTTTAGTTTTTTTTTTATTTGTACAATTTTTTTTAATATGCAGTTGTCTATGGCTCTTTGGCAAATAACTCTGTATAAACAATACCAAATACATACAATATGTAAATCGATTTTCTATTTTTATTGTCTGTTTCGAGCTGAACTCTCGATTTTTCATGTTATCATTATTTCCACCGATTACCTCTTTCTGTTACACATCTCTTTAAATGATTTGAATTAGCTGGGTGCATCATATTCATGATCCAACGGCCTAAATTTAATTGAATTGATACTAAAATAAAATCATAAATTTATTGAAAAAAATGTGAAAAGGGGCTAATATCCCGTATTCTACCTCATTGTAAATAATATATTTGGCTAAATTAATAAGAAATGTAAGGTTTTCTTTAAGACTACTTATTAATTTCGAGCCTGTACTTTGGAGCAATAATTTGAATTTTATAACAGTGTGAATAATCACTGCCTGATTTAAATATAGATATGAATCTTTCTGTCAGTTAGATTATACACTTGCATACATTTATATTAATGTTTTAGGAGTAATCGGTTGTAAACTGTCCGGCATAATAACATTTAGTACCTATGAGTAAGTGATTCGTTCTTATCATCACAATTTAAAAATATATAACGTCATTTGTAATGAATTAGTGACGTACCTTTAGCATTTTTTATAAAGTCGATATTTTTCATAGTTTTTTGCCAGTGTGCATTTTTTGCGACTGAACTGTCTTCTTCGTAACTAAAGTTACAGTAATGCAATTTGTGATCTAGCAGTTTAGATGCTTTATTTTAAACAACATTGTGATGTAATGAATTCTCTTCTAGAGGAATATGTTAATATACTTTTAATGATTTATCCCTGTTCGTGATTTAAACTTACGAAGATCTATTCTCGGTACTTTCGTAGATAAGTCGAGTAGATCGAGAATATATGATTTTGAATAAAGGGGAATTCTTGTAAAGAATGTAGGTAGTTAACAAAATTAGTTGAGATTTATCGAATAGAATATTCGATTTGTTTACTGGCAATCGAGTCGCCAGTCGATCTAGCTCGCGATATGCGATTATGAAAATGTGAAATTAGATTTCACTCACTGAAGTGACTTTAATATTTGGCAAAGCTCAAACTTGTTTAGATTCTTGATGTTTTTCTTTTAATATTTTATTTCTTTGAGAGTGCTATGTTATCTTGTAGTTTTATGAAGTATTTCAGTTAGATAAGGTCATATCTCTAGTCAGAGACTTTTGAGAGAAAATTACCATTTACTTTTTAATATATTCAATAGGTACTGCAGGCGTGTGTAATAAGTTATTTTAAACAATTCAAATAATTGTAATCGAACTGTATGTCAGTATGTGGTATTTAATAAGTTGTATTATAATGAAACTTTTCTGTCAGTACCACTGTTGGTTATGTATTTTGGTGCTATAATACTTTTGGCTTGGCTAACGTAGTCTTTAATTGTAAATAAAATAATTTTAAATATTTATTGGCAACTGTTCGGCCTGATACTTCCGTGGAACTATTTTTGTTATTTTTTTTTATAATTGGGCTAAGCCATCAATCCACTATTATTGTTATTTTTCTATTCTTAGCGTTTTGATTTTACAGTAAATCATTTACTGTTTGTTTCACATTCTTCTATATCGGAGTAAATAAATCAAATATCACATTGTATGAGATTGGTGGTCTTAAAATGTATTATGATTTGTACGATATATTATTTTACGCCCTGTGCAAGGCCTTTAGTAGCCCTGGCAAGCGTGGCTTGAAATGGGGTAATATGGCAACATTCTTAAGTTATATAATAATATTTAATCGATGGAAAAGTTTCAATCTCTCACTGTCTCACTAGACATTTTCGGTGCTAATTTTTTAACCTGGTAATGATTTGGGCGTGAGTTTATTCAAAAAGGAGTAACCGACTAACACGAGTTGTTTTATTTTTGAAATGTTATCGATGAAATCACCGCAGTGTACAGACAGTGAGGGCAGAATGTAAATATTATCTGTTTTGTAATATGGCATGAATATGAGCGATTGTAAGGCTGTTAAGAAACCCTAAAGCACTAATAGTTTGCGGAAAATTCTTGTCTATGCCCTTTTTATTTTTTTAAGAAATATTCAGCTTGTAAATTTCGACTGGACCTATCTACTTTTGAATGTACCTGTTCATTTATTTGATATCCGCTGCAAATAATAATTTGGATTTATAATTAATTTCGTTGCTGTAGTTTTTGAAAAGCCTTCGAAGTGAAGAATCAAGTATACCCAATAAATGGCGTTGACGACATTTTCTGTCAGAACTTGAAAAAAACTGTTAAACATTTGATATCATTTTAGATATCTGGTTGCGCCATGTAATAGCTGAATTTTCTAAAAAAATGTCCTAATTATGTTTACAAAAGTGCTTTAGACAAGAATTTTGTTGCAATGGTGATTTGCCAGGGTATAATATACTCCTGTGATCTCAAAGTGTGAATGTGATTACATTATATACGATTCAATCAAATTTGTCGCAGCCTTGGAACATGGGGTTATGTTAGTGTCAATGGCGATATTTCTCTCTCGACTTATTTTTTTTAAAGTCTGACAAATAGGAGAAAAAGGAATGTTCCGTGCCAACAAAAATTTAGAGAAGAAAGTTATAATGTTGGAATGTAAAAATGGTTGATTAAAAACGTTTGTACAAAAAGAATTGACCTTATTTATTTCGTCTATTAATTTTACAATGCTTATTAATTTATAAGGATTTTTTTTCTAATTCTTACATTTATTAAAGAAGAATTTACTTTTTTTACTTTCTGCAAAGTACCCAAGTGATTACATTGTTTTGCATCGTGAAATAAAAATAATTTATTAAAGGCATAATACGGGCCTACCAACATTAAAACATGATGACTGGACGTGTGGTACCTGTGCTTAAAATATGCAAGATTATTATTACTTTTAGTTTCCTTCACATGCATTAATTTTCATCTTGCCATAACATTAATATTTATTACTTATATTGTAATGACTTAATCCTTACTATTATTTGATCTTGCCCTGTTTTCCTTATATAATTTTTTAAATTAAAATAAATTAAAGTGGTCGAGGGCACGAAATTTTGCCAATTTGACATTGACACTTATGTTTTTTAATTTGTTACCTACGTTTTAATTGTGGTTCCCAGTTCTCAAATTTATTATAACTTAAACATGAATTTTGGAATTGCGCCTGTATTTATTTAAAGGCTTGTTAATGTTTTGTGTGTGTTAATATCAGAAATTGAGTTGCGGCGTATCTTCGACAGAATCCATGAACATTCCGATTGTTTATTGGATTGGGACACTTTAACCAGCAAACAGATTGTATATTAAAAAGTACCTGATAAATTAGTATAAGAATTATAAAAAAATTGATTTCTGTTATGCACACACAATATTGTAACGGAAGCTCGATGTGTGTTTTGAATTGAAAAATATAAAAAGCTTATAAAACATGTGGAGCAATAAAGTGAAATCATTTCCATGCAGCTGTTTCATTTACCTTTTTTATGGTATAGGGGGGCAAACGAGCACTCGGAGACATTTCATGACCACCGACGCCCATAGACATCCGCATAGAGGCCATACAGATGCGCTGCCCTCCTCCCACCTCCATGGGCCACCGGCTGCTTACACACCGCACGAAACGCGCCAGCACAGCTTTCACATTACGCCGTTCGCAGAGAGGTACCTCCTCGGTTGTGCCGGCTCAAATCTGCTGCATGTAAGCATACAGTGTGGCAACTACCTCTTCTCAACTGTAGCGATTCGTAGTAGTGGTGAGTTTGTGGTCGCTCTCTTTTGAAATGAGCAAGTAGGATATTATAAAAACCCATACGGCTTTTTATTAGGACAGCGCCATCTCACCCTACGAGTCAGCGCATTTAATAGCCGGTAGTCTGTGATTGGCGTGGAAATACAGCTTTAAACAGTGTTGCCAGATAAAACTTTGCTACCAGACTAAAAGCTATGTGTGCTACCAGATTAAAATAAATGATTACATATCTAGAACAACAACACATTCACGACATTCCTCTATTGGGGTAGGCAGAGAGTACCGAGTAGTATCATCACGATCCCTACACCCTTATGGTCGCTGCACATTTATCAAGTCGGAAAGGGATCGTATCGCCTCGAGCTGGTCAGTATTCTTTGTACGAAATTTCATACAGCAACACACACTAGTCTTCAAGCTCAATGTTGTGCGGCTTGCCACCCGGTGAAATGTTGACCTGTTCATAGTCGCGGGGAGCTGCTAGGTGCAAGCAGCCTGTGACCGTCACCTCTCGCTCTCTGGGGAGGTCTATGTCCAGCAGTCATGCAACAGACAGAAGGAATGTCATGACAGACGTACAGATGGACAAAGAAAATAATCCTACAAGAGCTCCATCTTTACGCTTGAAAATTGCGCAACAATATTATGTCTTATGATTTTTTAACGATTTGTCTAAATATAAATATTATGTAATATGTACCTAACTAATGCTCCCTGTGTCAGGTATAGTGGACAACCCCCCAAGATGCTGCTACCTTGTCGTAGTGCGGGGGCTTGCATGCCTCTATGATCCCCGAAGTCTATGCCGGATCTACCCATACCGTACAAGCTTGGGACTTGGGAGGAAAGGTCAGACTAAGAGCAGCTCAGTTGGGAGGTCCTCCATCCGTCAGATGCTGTGCGGGATTTAAGCATAGGCAACATAGACAGTTGCCTATGGGCCGCCACCACACCACAAAAAAAAAATAATCGATAAAGGCTTAATAAAAAACGTAGTAAAAATAAAAATTAATAAATTTCATGTTATCCTCTTATTCAGTTGTTTTCTTCTTTAACTTCACCGTAAAAGAAACTTTCAACAGTTAACTTCACAAAATTCGAGGGCCTCCACCATATGATCTGCCTATGGACCGCCGAAGTCTAGATCCGACGCAGAGCAGATGCCGACGTGGATGCCGTCCACCCTGTCCTCTGCGGCAGTCTAATGGTTGATCCGTCGCCCAGCGGATGGGACCAGCCAATGTTGGATGTCTTCCAGCCGTCCCTCTGAATCAGCAGATGGCGGCGTGGATTAGGACGACCGGCGTGGCGTGCTCCGTTGGAGCATTGGGGACCAGCGGCCCGGGAACCTGACCCTATTACACGGTTCCAACGTTGGAGTAGGGACTGTTCAAAGTCATCAGGAAAGTCCCCAAGGAGGGGAAGTCTGGACTTTTCACCGTGGCTAGCCTGTCGCTGGAGGGATCCTGTTGCTTGTAGATCCGGGACCCTCCAATTATAGCGACTGATGGCGCCCGCAATGGTTCAGTCAGTAGAGGCAAATGGCAATCCTCAATTGCCGAGCCCGACACTATAACTGGTTGAGCCACCCGGGCTCCTGGGTAATCCTGGGTGGTACGTAAAGGTATTCCCCTGCTTTACGAAAAATAAAAGGTATAATGGAAGAACAACGATCTGTAAAATAATCGGGTTTTTAGACCGGATTTTCAACTATTCATCGTATATACGTCATAAAACAGCTAACGGAAAAAGCCATGAATACGGAGAAGCGCTATAATCGTATAGATTTTAGCTGTGGACTGCTGTAAAGTATTTAACTGTATAACAGTTGTTTTGGAGGATTCTAAATCTAAACACTTCAAAATTACTTGACTCTAATGATGTTTAATAGCTTGGTTCAAAAACCCACTCCATAGGTCTTTTATCTTTTGTTGTCTTAATGGGGGAATGGGGTGAGATAGAGAGAAACGATAGAGTGGGTCTTCGTACATAATGAATTGAGATAATGGACGGCGGTGCAGATCATGTTTATATAGGATAGGTCGACAACGCATCTGTTAGGATGCGTTGCCGACCTTCGAGAGCAGAATAAGCTCATTTTTGATTATCCCCAAACCCCAGGTCGTATCAGTTCAGAAATACCGACGGCGGCAACTGACTCCATATCGACGTACAACTATGGCGTGGAACACTATCTATTAAATATTATTTAATATGATCAATAAACAATTTTCCCCTTCTTTCCTTCTTTTTTTTTCTTTTTTGTTTCGTTTTGTGAACGAACGCGGACAAATGATACTGGACTGGTGCAGGTGATAGTCACATCGTCACAAACATGTTGTGGTCGAGTGCGTAATTCTGTATTACAATATTAATGGAGTAGTTTCCCGCTTCACGTAGATAGGGGAAATATACATTTATCCTTCCTTATTTGTATAAGAAATGATCTGCTTAAGTTCATATAAATGTAATTTATTTATATCAGAAATATATAGCTGACTAGCTTTTACCGGCGGCTCGCGTTGAAGCCTTTCTGTATAATATATCAATGCACATTACATTTAAATAAAACTGCAATAGAATTCCAATATCTGCCACAGTAATTTTATTTCATCATTTTTTTTTCTTTTAACAAGAAGTATCCTATGTCATTTCTAATATCACTAGGAATTTGTGTAGGCACAAAGTATCAAGACGATCGGTTAATATTAAGTAGACTAGTAGTAGTGAGTAGAAGATTTGACTACTTGTCTGAAAATCAAGACATCGACATTTCTAATGAAAAAGTCGTTCAATTCAAAATTAAGATAGGAGCATAAATTATCAAGTCATATAATATATCTACTTATTTTATACTTATACAAACTTTTTTTACAATAACGTCTAAACATAGGTATTATCAATTATCAAGTAAAAAAGTGTCGTCGTGGTTTTTTTTTTATGGTGTAGGGGGGCTAAGTGCTAACGAGTTGTCGGAACCAGTTTCATGACTACCGACGCCCATAGACATCCACATAGAGGCCAGACAGATGCACTGTGCTCCTTTCTCCTCCCACCTCCATGGGTCACCGGCTACTTACACACCGCACGAAACGCGACAGCACGGGTTTAGAGTTTAGAGGCTTATCCAAGACAATTGTTTCGATATGTTATTTCAGGTTCCGCATGAGCCACGGCAGCTCCCATCTCCATTTTCAGACCCTGGTTTTTTCGTAACGCTCTCATCACACATTCATTCTTACTCCGTAAATCAAGCGCTCGTAAAGGAGTTTTATTTAAAAAATCTGTCTGTTGTTTGTAGCAGTTCTAGGTCTAAAAAAACAATTAGTGGCAATGAAATGAAATTAACAAATGTTAACGCTAGTAACACTTCCAAAACTACAACATAATCTTGGGTTTTTCATCACAAAACACATAAACACTTTATAGCTGTTGATGTGGTATTATAAATTCAGTTAGAACACAATTATGTTTATATTTGTATAAAACTGCAAAGAAATGTGATGATTAAGTGCGTGACGTAGGTACGTCGTCAAGCATTGGGTTCAAGGTTGGACTTCCATTAGATCGTCTAGTGCTTGTCATTTCGATACTATAGTACTAAACTGTATGAATTAAAACAAGAAAAAATAATTTATCAATATGAAAAGAGCTGATACTTTTCAAACTGCTGGACCGATTTTGACATACACAACTTAGAAGCACCACAAGGAAATTGGCTTTCGAATCGATCGAAAACCGCATCGAAATCAGCACATCCATTGAGGACTAGGATTCCACAGACAGGCATCGATGTCTCGACTCAAACCACCCCTCTTTTGACGTGGCGAGTGATAGCCAGCAGCATAACTACATGACTGGGGGCCCGCTCAAAGCCTCGAATGGAATATTTTTTTTAAATGTATAGGAGGGCAAACGAGCAGTCGGAGCCATTTTCATGACAACCGACGCCCACAAACATCCGCATAGAGGCTATACAGATGCGCTGTCCTCCTTTCTCCTCCCACCTCCATGGGCCACCGGCTACTTACACACCGCACGAAACGCGACAGCACAGCTGTCACTTTACGCCGGTCTCGTGTAAGCGAGAGGTACTTCGCTGGTCGTGCCGGCCCAATTCGACTGCGTGCAAGCATGCAGTGTGGCACTACCTCTTACCAATATGGTAGCCTAATGTAGAATACTGACAAACTTTTTATTGACATCTAAAAAAACAAGAACAACTATAACAGCACATCTTGCACCAGGCAGAGAATAAAGAGAAAGAAGAAGAAATAAATTATTTTTTGCAATACTGACGTTGCGTCACTGCCCACCACAAAAGATGCAGGCAAAAGAGCCGCTCTTGTATTTTTTGTTTGTTCTGTTCAACCAGAAACTATGGAGACACGATGCTCTTCTCAACCACCTTTTCCAGTGGGTCGATCAGCCAACCGCAAGTTTGTCACAGCTCAGCCTTCACTCACGCCATATGACGAGAGCGGGAGTTTAACCACCCCGACCGTGCCGTCCCATTTCTGCTATTTTTTTACCTCTTAAAAAGCTGGTCATGTATTAATGTGGTAGGTATCCCAGTAGGAGAAGTCGGGCCTTTTCGCCGAGGCCAGCCTGTCGCTGGAGGGATCCTGTTGACTGCGCGTCCGGGACCTTCCAATTATAGAGAATAAAGGCACCCCAAGGGGTATAATCGATATTGCAATAAAAAAATGTAATATGTATATCAAGACTGACTCAAAAGGAAAGCAGAAACTCCGGTTAATGTCATTTGCCATCATCACACGCCGGTATTAAGTAGGTGAGAGGGGCCTTCCCGATCGTGAGTACAATGCTGCAATGATACTATATATATCTTGCAGGCTAATGCTTATATACGTATAATAATAATAAAATCTTTATTCTACTAATATTAGAAATGCGAAAGTTCGTACGTTTGTTTGTTTGTTACTCCTTCACGCAAAAACTTCTTAACCGATTTTCATGAAATTTGGCACACACAAAGAGTAACGTGAAATAACACATATGATACTTTTCCCGAAAAATGTTGATGAGTGAAAATTGAAAATTTTTAATTTTCCACTGGGTCGAAACGCGGGTGAAAGTTGAAACCGTGGGGCGCAGCTAGTTTCAGGTAAAAATAATCCATATTGTTGTTCGCAATATCTATAATATCTATACAATACAATAATAAGTGGACTTTATACACCAGGTTATCTTAGGGCAGCGCTACTAGTAACGCGAGGACTTGTGTTACGAGTAGTCAACAAGACAATATATTTTATATTTCTTTATCAATTTTATATAGGCATACAGGGTTGATACAAGCAAGAGGCATTAAGTTAAACCACATACACTATAAGTGCCTACAGTTAGTGCTTAATCCGAAACTATTAAAAATAAGTTACGAAAATACTTTTTTCAAACAAGTTAAACAGCGAAAAAACAAACATACTTTGTACCGGCTCGTACAGCGAACGGCAACCTCGTACGGGGTGAATGACCCCGGCAGGTCATAGTCGGCGATCAGCTGCGAATGCGATACAGCGTGTACGAAGTGAGAAAATCTTTGAAAAATTCCTGTGGCTAATTTATTGCTCCGATTGATCTGATATTTGTTGTGTAGCCTGAAAAAAATACATCAAATATGTGATTTCATTTAATGCCTCTCGCTTGTATCAACCTTGTATAAGACTTTTATAATATAAATACATACATTACACAGTTAAACATCCATGATCTGAGCTGGTTTCGAACCTGCAACTGGCGCACCATGCTCCGCTTACCCGAGTTATATCACTACTGCGCCAGCGGGTCGTAAAATATTTTAATACTTACTAATAAGTACTTAAGCCTTGTAGACTGCAGTTCTTTGAGTTATGTCACATTTACATACCTATTTATATAATATTCAACTGTTATTTTAATGAGAGATAAGTAATTATTAAATTATAATCCACATTCCTACGTAAGTAGATAGGTATGCTTTGATTATTACCTACTTCCTAGTTCAGTAAGTACGATCTTGTACCTATATTCTTTGTTACTCGATCGAAATTTACGCGTGTGAAACCGCGGGGCGCTGCTAGTAGATAGGTACTAGAAAGAGAAGAAGTATCAAATCAAATTATTTATTGTAGAAGTGTTATACTTTTTACACTTTGCTTTAAATATTAGTCAGAATGTACACTTTTTGCACAAAATTTTAGTTAAGATCTCTAAATGTACCTTCCTATTACATTATTTAGGCGACCGAGTATTGAACTTCGATACAATTTAAATATGTCAACCATCATTGGGATAGGTAGGTGCCTATTCTATAGCACACTGCACAAGCCATCTTTAAGTACCCAGGTAAAAACTATCGAATCTTAACAATATTCTATCAAATAAATAATAAGGCAAATTCAAACAAAATCCTATGTACACTCGTACCTATTACCTACTAAATAGTAATCTGAGGATGTTACATTGGACTTATATTTACTTCCACAGCATACGTTTAGTTCCAAAAATGACTGGATAATATTATGTATTAATGAGTAGGACATGAAAGACATTAGTAAAAAACTGGCCAAGTGCGATTCGGACTCGCACACGAAGAGTTCCGTACCATTATTGTATGGGCACCCCGCCCAAGTGTTTATTTTTTTTTATTTTTAGTATCTGTTGTTATAGCGGCAAAGCAAATACATAAGTTGTGAAAATTTCAACCTTCTAGCTACCACGGTTTGCGAGATACAGCCTGGTGACAGACGGACGGACAGCGGAGGCTCAGTAATAGGGTTCCGTTTACCTTTTAGGTACGAAACCCTGAAAACTATTATAGTACCTAGCTGAAGTTAGGGCATGAACACAACAGTAGTGAGGGGCAGTTGCTAAGCAGCCGAATAGTGCGGAAGTCCTGGGTTTCCCCTCGCTCACATGGTAACGCCGTAATAAATTATGGCATACTGCTCACATGTCACAAACCGCGTTAGCGTGGCGCGGTTTATGAGCAGTCGGCGCGCTATTCATCATATGTGCATAACCATGTCGGCTGTCACTAAGTTTTTTTTTATGTAGGGGGATAAACGAGCAGTCGGAGCCATTTTCATGACTACCGATGCCCATAGACATCTGCGTGGAGGCTATACAGATGCGCTGTCGTCCTTTCTTCTCCCACCTCCATGGGGCCACCGGCTACTTACACACTGCACGAAACGCGACGACGCGCGTCATGCTGGCCCAATTCGGCTACATGCGTCATGCATGCAGTGTGGCACTACCGCTTACTAAGTTCTGACAATACAGTATAAATTATACTGCCATCACTACTGATAAAACAATTTATATTTAAGGTCACAACTCACATAACCAGGTCACCTACAAAGACTATAATCTTATAAATAAAAACACTACTTGTATAAAAATATTTTATTACAAAAAGAATAATACAATAACAATTATATAGTGCATTTCACAAATGGAATGGTGTAAAATAATAACATCGATAAAAATATTAATTTTAACACTGAAAAGAGACACGGCAAAATGATTGTATATGTAGACACGGCAAAATGATTGTATATGTAGACACGGCAACACTGTCTCAAATATAATACGTACTTGGTGCACTAAAAACCAACTACGTAATTAAATGCATGATAAGGGATAACATATCTCCGATTATGTACTTTTATGTATAACTGTGAAAATTATTGCATATTGATCACATAATAATGTTTCAACGATTTTGGCGCCTTTTCTTATACATTCATAATCTGTCATAATTAATATGTATTCGTAAATATACAAAATGCCTTACGCCCATAGACCCCTTCCCTATATAGATTACCTAAACCTTATTTACAACTTAGAGCGGATAGCTTCGATCCTGCCGGCGGCAGATTTCTGTAGATCCGTGAGCTTCATGGCGAGCCCCATGTTTCCTTGTATCTTTATTTTCCCCTGGAAGAACGCCTTTTGTGGGTTGAGCTTGCCGGAGATGAGATCTGCCACATCCGCGTCGTTTATCGTGAACGTGACGTCACACTTGTCGCCGCCGTTGTAATTGACCTTCCCTTTGCCCTCCTTGGCGTTGATCACCCAATATCCCTCAGCGCCGTTGGGCCCACTCTTCACTCTGAACCCGTAGATTCCTCTCACTTTTTCAATGAGATTCTCAGTGTCGCTCTCCATAGCTTCCTCGAGGATTTTCATGTATTTGTAGACTTTGAAGTCTGACGGGTTGTCGGTAATGGCCGCAACCTGGTTGGGCAGAACATTCTCGAAGCCTTTGCGATACATGCCTATGACGACAGCGCCTCCTAGTCCCAAGTTGTGCTGCAGAGCGATCCGCGCGCGGGGCACCTGGAAAATAATTATTTATCTATATATATCGTAAATTTATCAAACAAGCGATTGTAAAATATGACAAAAACATGATAAGTTGTTGATAGCAAGAACCCTTGTGCTGGTCTTATCGTGAGCACGGGGACAATGTCCCCTTTCTGAGTTTGCACTGATTGTAATTACGTATAACAGACATTGTAGCATCATTACGAAAGATCCTTAGGCTCAATTCACACCGAAACGAAATAGGCGAGCACACAATTTTAAACTTTATTGTTATATTATATGTACAGTATCGCTTGGCGTCGTCGCGGTCGGCGACTCTTACGAAGCGGCTATTGTGTATTATATGTCAATAAAGTTTACAATTGGATGACGCTGAAACAGCTACGATGCAGTCGATTCTGTTTGTGTGAATTGAGCCTTAAACAGTCTATAATAGCTGTGAGTAAGAACAAAAAGAGAATACATGAGTATATAATTTCTATTTGTTATTAAGTTCTTTGTTCAAAAAAAAGTCTATCTGTACTAATCTCTGTAATATACTCAATACTAATATAATGAATAGGCTCCAAAATTACCTGACCGGTTATTAACTATTTTTCACTACTAGAAAACTACAATATCAAGTAGTTACATTTTTGTCAATATTTTATCATGATTGAATAATTTTTATATTGGACACCGTAAGAAGTGGGAATGGCTCTACTAGTGTAGTAGAAAGACACATACAATGAGTTGGAATGTTTTTTTGTTTTTGTCAGTCATGATGAAACAAAAGTAAGAAAATAAGCATATACATACAAATACATTTGCAATGTATGTGGTAATGAGGAGAAAAAATTACAAATTTAATTACTTTGTCTTAAATTTATGTGTATGTTACTAATTACATTAAAACAACTTTAACATATTTTACTGCGGTTTATTTAATTATTTTACAAGTACACTTCGGAAACTTTACAGCAATCCTGGTCCAGTACACCCGTAACCATGATTCCCGTAAAGCTTACAAAATGTTGGAACCCCTTAAAAATCAGTTAATGTTGTTTTATTGTAAGGGTTAATGTTGTTTTATTGTAACATATAACAAATTTTACAACATTCCATATCTTGTTGGAAGATATTATTTAGAGTGCTCTGGTGACGCCTTAATCATCTGTGTACTTTGAACTTATATGATATTAACTAAAAAGTTGAGTTTATAAAATTGTTTGTACAACTGTATAAGTACTTTGTTTTTTCTCTTCATATGAATATTTAGGATGATTTTACTATGTACTACTAATTTATTTATATTCTAAGAAAAGATTCCACAAGAAAATATGCAGCTGGTGGCTCTTTATATACTATTTACAGAGATAAGAAATTTTTGTTAAAAAAAGCTTTATATTAATTAGTCACCAATTCTGTGGATATTATTTAACCTTTCGGTTACCGCGAACGTACATTGACGCTTCAAAAACAGGCCACAAACACGTGGTCGGTACCGGGAGCGTTAAGTAATAATTCTTCACTTCATTGGAAGACTCTGCTTTCTAACTAATGTATTTGCTTACATAACAGTGTTACTAAACTAAGTAAGAGTGAAGAACATTCAGCACTCTGCAGTCTTGAATGTATAATTAATATATTTAATTATTTATCCCTGTGATCATGACTTGCATTGTGTAATATGTACCTAGAAGTGATGTAAAATAAAATTATTATCACATAAATCAAAGTGTTGTTTCCACCCAATACCCATTCAATTTTATAATGTTTAAGACAAACCTGTCTTTCTCCAGCTTCCCCTCTTAGTTGCCAGACTAATTCGGCACATTGCGCTAACCCCGTAGCACCTAGAGGATGGCCTTTGGCTATTAATCCACCACTAGGATTCACAACAACTCTGCCTCCATATGTATTATCGCCTGAATCAACAAATTTGCCTCCTTCTCCCTCGCCACACAATTGCAAGCCTTCATAAGTTATTAATTCATTAACAGCAAAGCAGTCATGCAATTCTACAACATCAACCTGCTTTGGTGAAATGCCAGTTTTTGCATAAAGACGTTTCGCAGCTAAAGCTGTCATATCAGCACCAGATATTTTTATTAAGCTGTTTTCTTTGAAAACTGCCTCTGTATCCGTAGCCATCTCCATGCCAATGATTTCAACCGCTTTACTTTGCAAGCCATATCTAATGACTGCTTCTTCAGACATCAAAACGGCTGCTGCAGCTCCGTCACTAGTGGGACAACATTCCAACTTTGTCAGGGGGCCATAAATTTTGCGTGAGTTCAGAACTTCCTCCACTGTATAAACTCTAGTGCTTTGTGCTCGTGGATTCTTTGCCCCATGACGGTGATTCTTTGCAGCAATTTTTGCAAAATGTATTTCCTTGGTACCATACTTTTTCATATGCTCTATACCAGCATTGCCAAAGTATTGTGCAGTCATTGGTGCCCCGGCTAAGTCTGCCAGTTCTGACATTTTGAGGGTGAGTTTGTCCATGGGGTTTGTTCTGTCTGTGTAAGCACCACCACTCAGTGCGCCTGGAGACATTTTTTCGAATCCAACAGCTAAAATGACATCAGATATGCCACCCTCTATGAGCTGTTTTCCCAGAAACAGAGCGTTGGATCCGGTAGAGCAGTTATTGTTTACGTTGTATATGGGAATGCCAGTCATGCCAACCTGATACAAAACCCGTTGGCCGCAAGTAGAGTCACCGAATACGTAACCGCATACAGCTTGCTGCACGGCTTCATACTTTATTCTAGCGTCTGATAAAGCAGCTTCAACGGCCTCTTTACCTAGTTCTGGATAATCTACCCCAGAATTAGGTTTGATGAACTTTGTCATCCCAACACCAACTACAAAAACTTTTCTTGGCATTTTGATTATAATTACCTCGTTAACTTTGTTGAACTCGAGTGATTACGCCAAACAATTATTGAAGAGGGTTACACTAGCAAGTACTATTTGCTTCAAATATATGCTATGTGAGACCCACAGTGCACTAACGTAATTAACGATGTAAAAATATTTCAAATTTATTAAATTACAAAGTAAATTTACACGTAAGCTCAAGCGGAAAGTTAAACTACAAATGCAAATTGGAAAGTAAAATTCAAACTTCAAAGTCCGAATTCCAGTTTGCAAGTCACTTGTCACGTCAGTGACTGACGTTTCTTTTTCTTAATATGTCCTTATGGACAGGCTAAGATTATTAGACGAAACGGCCTTTTTTCATAAGAAATTATTTATTTATTTATTGTTATATATTTTGCCTCTATTTTTACGTTTTTTTTTTGTTTTCTTACCCGTTTAATTTAGGAGTGGAAAATTCACATCCTACTAATCCCACTCAATATTATAAATGCGAAAGTTTGTATGTTTGTTTGTTACTCCTTCACGCAAAAACGGCTAGACGGATTTTCATGAAATTTGGCACACGCATAGAAGGTGTGGCGTCCTCACGTTTACAATATACAATTTATTTCACAAACATACATACAAACTTTTGTATTTATAATATTAGTAGGATTAAATAGACCTAAGTGGTACGCTAGTAGGTGTTACTACTATGATGATGATGATGATCATTATTAAATAATTATCTAAAACTATACTAATAAACTAAACTACACTAAAGCTATACTATTACACATGCAACAGAAAAATAAATTTTTACATAAACAAAATTAATACATATTAACATTTACGGTGTAATGGAAACAATCTCCGGTTAACTGTTTTTTGCATTCTAGAATATACGTAGGACGCGCTCGCGCCGGCCGCCGCGCTGGCCCGCAGTCAGGATTCGTCCTTGATACAGATAACCCGTGTCGCCCGTCGATATATATATATATACTTATATAGATTGTATATTGTTAGTTATTCGCATACGTCTCAGTCGTATTAATATCGAGCACATGCTGGTGCTCCAAACCTTACTAATTGTCTGTGAACACGTCGCTATATCGAAGATATAAATATACGGCATTTATAACCGAGTGATAATTATTATTTAACCTCCCACCAAAAGGGTATCTCATCCTACCGGAAACCATGGAACTGTTGTATCTCACCATACCGAAAACGAAGGAGCTGTTGTATCTCACCCTACCGGCAACCAAGGAGCTGTTGTATCTCACCCTACCGGAAACCAAGGAGCTGTTGTATCTCACCCTACTGGAAACCAAGGAGCTGTTGTATCTCACCCTACCGGAAACCAAGTAGCTGTTGTATCTCACCTTACTGG
>LUGF01002215.1:284738-296874 GCA_001625245.1 Calycopis cecrops
AATGATTCAACAAATGCCTGGGCCCAGAACCTGTAAGAACCTGGGGCCCTTATCTTGTAAGGACCGGTGTGGTTCAGATAACCTGAGAGCTGGGTGTTGGCGCAGCGCAGGAAAGAAATAGAAACACTGGAATATCGGCAATGCAATGTTGATTTATTCACAGATAGATTACAGTGGATTACACTCGTGATTGATTTATATTAATAAGATTATAATAACACATATAAACAGCGGTCACAATGTCAACGAGGTACAGAAACGGAAACGTGAAGTAAAGAATAGATAAAAGAGCAGACGTCACTCACTGTCAGTGTCTATGGTGAACATTAGGTAAAATATACATAACTAACAGTTACGATCCCTTTCTGAGTTGATAAGGGTGCGGCTCTACCAATAGCCTCTCTATTCTTTCTTTATATCTCTATGATATTATGGTAAACAACAAACTTTAACTTAAAATCATAATAAATTTAGAACAAATATATTACATTTAAATTAACTCATAATACCTTAAATTTCAGTTTTCTGGCCAAACGTGAACTTACATTTCTACTTCACAAGACTACCAATGTATCACTCTATGGATAATAAACTGGCTTGCAAAAGCTTTACTGCGGCAGTCCCCGAGTGCTACACGTATTTTTTCTATCCGTTACATTAATTCATTGCTCTCGAATATTACAACAACAAAGTCGCTTTCCGCCGCCGTCTGTGTGTCATAGACACACTTAGATCTTTAAAACTACGCAAGAAATTTTGATAGGTTTTTTTAATAGATAGAGTGATTCAAAGGGAAGATTTTCCTGTGTATAATGACTCTGTTTTTGAAGTCCGAAATTCACGCGGAAGAAGCTGCGGGCGGAAGTTAGTCTAAATAAAGGTCTAAATTTTCGTACCGGCCAAATTTTCAGATTTGGTTCAGAATCGTAATTACATTTGATTTATGAAATAAAAAAACAATAAAAAAATTATAAAATTATTTTGTCCTACACTAAAAATATTATCGTGAAGACAATTAACTCGGCGCGCGTTCGGTGCCAGTAGCAATGAACTCTGTATAATACGTTCTTGAGGCGTCGATACACTTGGTGTGCGGACGATCGCTGTAATTTTAAGGACCATTTCCAATAGTTTGAGTTAAATTATAGTAGGCGATAAAATTTAGAACACACCCTTGGATTGATGTTTACAACCTTATTTTAAAATTTGCCCGGTGACCAAAATTTAACCCTGTTTTTAATTCGACGCGACTAACAGTTTAATTTTAAATTAATTGCAATTTCACTAAATAAGCTTTTTAAGTAGTTTACAAAAAAAATATATCTAAAAAAGATTGTTTTTTTTTACTACTCTACTCTTAAAGTTATAGAATAATACTATTTTTATATGCGTACTCTTTGGAGCACAAGTGAAGTCTTTATAGTCTGTTATCTTTGCTTTTAGTGATTTTTTTTGCTTGCTTCTCGAATGGACGTGATTTTTCTGTTTCTAGGTTTTTATGGTTCTACAGTCAACTGAACGGCAAATATTTTGCGAAACTGTTAAATCATTTACTTTCAGTCTAATTTAAGGGCTTTTACCTGTGATATTTAAATAATAATGTCATTATTTGGGTCTATGATGGGCGACGTGGAGGATGATCCGTTTTTTGGGTATGTTTTACTATTTTTATTGAGCTAAATGTATTATTTTCTCCGTAATTCACATTAAGGTTAATCATGGTAAAGTTGCACAACCTAGTGCTACCAATAAAGTCACAATGTAAAGCTAAACAAAGCAAAAATAAATTTCGATTTGATAATGTTATATTTACAGGTCCCATATGAGGCACATGCAGCAAATGAACAACTTTATGAATTCCGTGTTCTCTGATCCATTCGGAATGCTTAATGATCCCCTCGCCATTGCAGGGCCCAGGCATGGAAGTGCTATGATGCCTTTTATGCCTCAAATACCATCACTAAACAGATTGTTCTCAGGTAATAAAGATAAAGTTATATTCAATTTTGTGGCTAAATCTTTTCATCAATGACATCAAAATTACAAATGTTAAATCCTATTATATCCTATTAATATTTTATGTGCGAAAGTGTGTATGTTTGATTGTTTGTTACTCATTCAAGCAAAAACTGCTGAACCTATTTTCATGAAATTTGGCACACACATAACGTAAGGTGGATTAATGCAGGATAGTTTTTATCCCGAAAAAATGTTCCTATGGGATGCCATTGGATGATCTTCGATTTTCCACAGGATCGAAATTGTGAATCCGCGGGGCACAGCTATGTTTCCTATAAATTTGATGCACTCATGTTTATGGCCTGAAAAATTAATAATTTATCCTGCTATTGTCCTCATTGAACATTGCCATGCTTATTTAATTGGTCATAAACAACTAATCAAGTCCCATCACAAATTAAACTATCACAATGTTATTATTGGAAAGTTAATGGTTACAAATCCTTATTATTTTCTCCCATCTTATTTTCTTTTATAAGTTAAATTATGGCAAAACATTATACAACTCTTTGTTATATAATGTCTAATAAACAAACTTTTCTAATATTGAATATTACCTAAAGTGACATAATATTATTGACTAGTGGACCTGACAGCCGACATCTTGTCATTGTTGGAAATATGTTGACATTGTAACATGTAATGTTATGTGACCGAATTGTCAATCTGTTATTTTACCCTACAATAGCATATTTTTTTAAATTTTACATTATAATTTATTGTTAAATTATAGCCTGAATGTTACCGAGCACTAATACCTATATAACAAAAAACTTTTATCAAAATCTGTCCAGTAGTTTTTGCATGAAAGCCGCACAAAAGACAGAATGACGTCCTCTTACAGTTTTATTATATGTATAGATTATATATAATGTTTTTTACACCTTATCACTTTCAGCAAATATGGCGAATGGAATATCGTCGGGCAGCTCATTTAGCAGTAGTACAGTTGTCATGTCAAGTGGACCAAGTGGCACTCCGCAGGTAATCCTACATTTATTCTATTGTTACTGGTGTAGTCAAAGCAAACCCTGCCCTTAATCATAACTCTGTTAAAAGAGGCCTCGGATTACCTAATTCCAGTTAGCCATTTTTTTTTATATTATATATTAAAGAAAAAAAATATGCTCTGTCATAACTTAACTTAATGAAGCCCTATCAGGTATTTTTTGGATCCACATCTAAATTGGTTCACCTATGACTTTAAATGCTAAAATTTATACATGCTCATTATAGCGAGAACGTCTAAAATCTGGCCCATGGAGGTGGGAGGAGAAAGGAGGGCATATTAGCTATACATATGCACATCTGTATATCCATTATGTGTATGTCTGGGTGTCAACAGTCATGAAAATGACTCTGACTGCTCATTTGCCCCCTATACCATAAAAAAAAAAATATGGATCTTTAAATGTTGGGAACTTTCTTCTTCCAATCATAATTTAATGTGATTATAGAGGAATAAGTTTATTCCTCTATAATTGGGGTGGATTTAACTATTACAAATAGTTTGTGTTGTCCTTGTTGTCTATAATAACATTATAAAGAGAAAAGGTTTTTTGTTTCTTCGTATAGCATATGTTCCGAAAACGAATGCACTGATTTGACAATAATAATAATAAGCCTTATTAATTCCATGAATTTTAACATTTAAGTTATTAGTAGCTAATGTTAGTACTGTAGAATATTTCCTTATTTTATGTGGTAGTATTGTTAGTTGTAGGTTCTGTTTTTTCATGGATCTCTCTTAGGATGAAGGCCTCCTCTAATCTGTGCCATTTCTCTCGGTCCTTTGCTGTCTTGGTCCATTTCTTTCCAGCTGTGAGTATGATGTCATCCTTCCATCGTTTATAAGGTCTGCGATCATTTCTTTTTCCGATGGTCCTTGCCACCAGGTGTACCTTGTGGTCCATATAGACTTGAGAAGAAGGGCTATATCGCCTGCCCATTTCCACTTTTATTTCAGGACATGTCAAAGCGTCAGTAACTTTGGTTCTTTGTCTGATCGTTGTGTTTTTGTTTAATTTTTTAACTCTCAGCATGCTTCTCTCCATTGCACACTTGGTGCTTCTGATCTTTTGTATTATTTTATTTGTGTAGATCCATGTTTGTAAACCAAAGACAGTCAGCGATACCTGCCTACCTATAATACTATACCTACCATGCTTGTTGTCTGGTTCGAACTGATTTGATAAATTCTTTAATTAATAAAAGCACAGGTTGTGTATAATTAAATACATTATAACAACTCTATTTATATGACTACTATTAACAATCCAATATTTTTAAATTATTTAAAATTTAAGAATATTGGATTGTGAAAAAACTTCGACTTGGATTGATGAATTTGTTGGATGAAAGAGAATTTAACACAGGAATTTTTTGTTCCCTTTAGGTATATAGTTCAAGTAGCAGTACTAAAATTGGCCCTAATGGTGTCAAGGAAACACAGAAAACTCTTCAGGATTCGAGGACTGGAGTCAAGAAAATGTCTATAGGTAATTAATTAATCTTACATATTATCTTTTTTTTTAATTAAGATTAAAATAGAAGAACAAGTAATAGATTATGTAAATGAATATATTTATTTAGGAAAGTTAGTTTCTTTCAAATCTGATAGCAATGAAAATGAAATCAACCGAAGGATCAACATGACATGGAAAAAATAGTGGTCACATAAGGAAATTCTAAAAGGAAAATATAGCCTAAAAATAAAAAAGATCATTATGGACTCGTGTATCCTTCCTACTCTATTATATGCATGCCAAACTTGGCTTTTTACTAATAAAATAAGAAAGAAGATCATAGCATGCCAACATGCAATGGAGAGAAGCATCCTGAGGCTAAGGCTAATAGACAAAATAAAAAACTCAGAAATTCGTAAGAAAACTTTAATCATGGATGCTTTACAACAAGCATTAAAGCTCAAATGGAGCTGGGCAGGCCATATAGCTAAGCAAGATAAAAGGTGGACAAATATAACCACCGACTGGAGAGGCCCTGCAGGCAAACGCAAAGTTGGAAGGCCAAGGAAAAGATGGGCTGACGATATAGTAGAGGTAGCAGGTAAGGACTGGATGTTAGCAGCAAAAAACAAGGAGGAGTGGAAAAGGATGGGGGAGGCTTTTACCCAAAGAGGGAACATTCTAAAAATTTAATTATCAAACAAATCAAACTGTAATGCATTAATTTAAGAATGTTAAGAAAGCTTTAATAATAATAATAATAAATTATCTTTTTTAGACATTTCTAATTTTGAATTGACAAGGATTGGGTTGATTTTCTTACTGTTTTGGCAATTTTTTCAAAATGACAAAATTTTGGTAGCGGCATTCTAAAGTGATAGTTTTGCAAGAGTCAGAACATACAGATGATGTTCAATCCGTATTATATTAACTGTATGTTTTTTAAAGTTCCTTACAAAAATTACTGAATGGACTTGTCCGCATATATGTATTACAATTCCGGAATAAGATTCCCAAAAAAATAATGGTTCCATCATTTGTGTTATTCCCATTACATTATCAGTGTTATTTCAGAATTATTAAAACCGATGGAGATAGATTTAAAACCACAGGACGCGGCTGATGTGTAGCACTGTGCGTGTCAGATAAGCTTCCGTTCTGTGGAAATATTACAATAACAAGTTAAAATATACTTTTGTGCCATTCTCATACTTGTTGCCTTGTTGGTATATATAAAAAGTGTAATGATGTAATAATTTTCATGTTAAACAACTAAGTGTTATGATGTAATATTTTCTTATTCAATTTGCAATGACACGTCATACCAAATCCTTTGGTTTGAGTTCATTAACACTTAAAGTGGCCTTGAGAATTGGTTTGCAAACTTTATAGCAGTGTTTTTTGTTTTGGAAAAGATCTAGAATCAATATGTTTGAGATTGATTGCTGTGATCTAGACAACATACGGGGTTAGTTTTTGGTCACTGGCCAAATTTTCATTTTTGGCTCGGAATCGATAGTACATTAGATGAATGAAGAAAGAAAAATGAAAGAAATGAAAAAAGAATATAATACATAAAATACTTTTGTCCCAGGCGAGTGACATAACGGATGGTAACCATTATTATTACGCGTGGCACATGGCTCGAATGAGTGACAACTGACACCGCGTCGCACACTGGTTCCAAATACGAAAATTGTGAACTTAAGAACAGAAGTCGACCAATCGACCTGATTTTCTGTGGACCGTTTATGCAATTACAAGCAACTTTTATTGTTCTCAAATTTGCTTATTTTTGAAGAAAAAAAATATTGCTTATTTTTTTGGATGGACAAAATCATAACTTAGACATTTGACAGCGAACTAACTACGGATCACCTGTGCGACTTACGATAGTTTATAGAGGACATTGCTGTCGACATTTTCTTCAGACTCAGCAAGTGGTGTCGCATGCTCTCTCGCTCCCACGAATTAGGGCATTATTTGGTGGGAGCGAGAGAATATGTCTATAAAACAATGGACATGAACACATAAGTCTGGTAATCGAGTGATTTATTAAAAATCTGTTTAAAATCTTTATTTAAGACAGTTACAATTAAATTTGACGCGAAATTCCGCAGCTCGCTTAGCGTCCGTCAGCTGTTTAAGCCTTGAGGTCGATACACTTTGTGTACGCAGTACGAACAACGATCGATGTATTGTTTAGGACCATTTCAAATCGATTTTTATTTAACAAAATATTACAATTAGACGATAAAATTTAAAACACACTCTTGGGTTGATGTTTACTTTCTTATAACGTAACTAACCCGGTTTATACGACGTCTGTAGATATTCGCATTTCGCATTAAAGTTATACAGAGGCAATGCTCTCCTTTCCTTTCCTCCTCTAGGGGCCATAATGGGATACTTACATACCATATAATGGGACACTTACACACCACACGAAACGCGACAGCACAACCTTTACCTTTACTAGATTGACACAGTTAAGATTCCGGTTTCTGACCCTTATACATAATCAACACTAGTGACGAACCGCAGTATCACTATGTACTCTGGTATTACTGACGTTTAACGGAACCGGGGTTTCTTAGGATATCCTGAGAAACTCAAGCATTATCATTTAGCCAGGTGTCCTATATTATCTGGAGTAACTTGTACGGTCAAAGTTTACTTGTGGAGTCACAAAAGTATGTCATTGTTTCCTTCACCCTCGGACGAGTCCTCAACTCCTACTCACTACCTCCTACTCCTACAGTGTCCCTAACACCGCTGGCCTCTAGTGAGTAGGAGTTAATGATTGCATCTTATCATCAAATACCTCCATGGATGTGCCGACCTAATTTTTTTTTAATAGTAAATGGGGCAAACGAGCAGTATGAGCCATTTTCATGACCCTCCTCCACCATTGGCCACCCTATACTTACCGCATGGAACACGACATGACAGCTGTCATTTTACGTCGTCGACTGCAGCGTAGCACTACCTCGTTACTAAAATGAAACTGTCGTGTATACAGGCCACCACATCGGCGAACGCGGACACGTGATCGAGCGGGAGCAGAACCTGTACTCGGGCGACGCGGAGGAGCGCCAGGAGTTCATCAACCTCGAGGAGGAGGAGGCGGAGGACTTCGACAGGTACGCCACTGACCTCGATACACATGGACCACTGATGTACCTACACCACTCCACTGAACTCTGTACACGTGGCATGGCGTTGTAGGATCGTTGTTGTGGCAAATTCTTTAGCGGCAAATAGACAGGAAAAAAATATGAGTTTGCGTCGTCGAGCAATTGGAGCCGTCTGGTGGCCACTCGCACCCACAGACAACTCTTCATCATCGGAAACTGCACACCGCACGAATTAGGCTTTTTTCTATAGGGACAAACGAGCAGTCGGAGCCAGATGAGGTGCCCTCCTTTTTCCTTCTCCCACCGCGGACCGATGACTACTTAGTATTTTTTATATGGTTTGAGAAGGCAAACGAGCAGAGCACTAGCCATTATCACGACTACCGACGCCGATAGACATCCGCAATGAGGCTATACAGATCTGCCCTTTCTCCTACCACCTACATTGGCCACCGGCTACTTACACACTACGAAACGCGACAGCACAGCTATCACTTTACGTCAGTCTCGTGTAAGCGAGAGTTACCTCCGGTCGTGCCGGCCCAGTTCGGCTGCAACACCTCTTACGGTCCTCTTACCTAATACGACAGACGCTTTGACAAACCGACATTAATTTGTTATTTTTCTACTTTTAATTATTTTCGCCAGCTACGCTGGCTTGAACGAGGCTCAATCACTGATTGTAAATAAATAAATATCTGTGGACTTGTCACACCACGTTAGTATAGCCCCGTACTAAGTACCGTAAGGACTTGTGTTATGGATACTAGACAGCGGAATATATTTAAGATTTTTACTATAGAAATATATGTAATTTCTATGATAATGTCTATCTAGATTAATCTATCATGACTAAGGCGGGATCCGAACCCACGACCCTGACGCAACATACTCCGCTTATCCGAGCCCTGTACCACTTCGCCAGACGATGCGTCAAATATAAATAATAATATATCGTTCTCGTTTCCAGAGAGTTCCAACAGCGGTCGGGCATGCACCAGATGCGGTCTCGGCGCGCGCTGCCGCCCGCCCGCGACCCGCCAGCCGCGCGCCTCGCGCTGCCCGCGCCGCCCGCGCTACCCGAGCCCACCAGGTAACACAGCGCCACAACCATGCACAATATTTATGTTATTATGTCGCTGCAGACTGCCATAAGACAATGGAAGCGGTGGCCCTTTCCCATTCATTAGCCCACCAGGTAACACCATAGAGGAGCCAACACCTTGTACTATAGTTCTATTATTATTTATTATGTCGCTGTAGACTCAGTCATAAAACGTGGGAGCGGTGGCGCGAGTGTTTCGCTCCCTTTTCCACTCATTAGCCCACTAGGTAACACCATAGAGTAGCCAACACCTTGTACTATAGTTCTATAATCATTTATTATGTCGTAGACTTGGTCATAAAATGTGGGAGAGGTGGCGCGAGTGTTTCGCTCCCTTTTCCACTTATTAGCCCACCAGGTAACACCATAGAGTAGCCAACACCTTGTACTATAGTTCTATAATTAATTATTATGTCGCTGTAGACTCGATCATGAAACATGGGAGCGGTGGTGCGAGTGTGTCGCTCCCTTTTCCAATCACATTAGCCCACCAGGTAACACCATCACAGAGTAGCCACCACTAGACTCTAGTTCTGTTATTCTGTGGCCGAACAAACAATGATGGAACTACAGAAGGATTATATAAAAAATCTGCAAAGCCACTTGTCTATATGAACACATCAACACACACCTCTTTATATATATTTTTATATTAAGCTCCTACTTTTTGCCGATAAAACATTTTTGAATTATTTTGTATATTTTTGTGGAATGCTAGATTTATTATTTAGTATATACTTAAGTCAAGTGCAAGTCTCGTATTTCTGGTGCTTACGTAGTTGGCATGTCCTTATTATTTGCTTGATATTATTATTTGCTACAGACGGACCGGGGACTTAAATGTTCACTTTAAACCTTGACAGAAGAAGTTTCTTAAACATTGTTTTTATATGTATATAAATATAATGTGTGGATGATAACAGACTGATAATCATGAACAGTGTAATTTATATTGGTATTAAAGTTTCATCCATATCCGTTCAGTAGTTTTTACATGAAAGAAACATACATAAAATCTATGCCATTTATTAATGACTACTTGCAGTACATGTTTGTTATAAGCATAGCTTCTGATGATACTATATATATATATATATATACTACTATGGAGAAAAATATCTCCATAGTAGAGACATAGAGTATCAAACAGCTTGGTCTACATTAGCATCCAAATGAAGTCCAAAAAAGCCAATATTGGTACCCTAGGGAATCTTCTGTCCGTCTTCCCGCTTGTATATGGTAGTGTAGCTAGGTAGTATTGCAGGCGACACACAGAGGACCGGGCGCTCCGCCACCGGCCGTCGGCGCGCCGCCCCATCCGCCCGCACAGCTCTGCGCTCTCCGACAGGTAACCGGCACTTCACCACGTCACCACCACACTAACTCAGGGGTTCCCAATCTTCTTCAGCTCGCGGCGCAGTTTGAAGTTTAGTATTTTGTCATGGCGCCCTACCTTAAATCTCATTGTATTTTTGGTCGAAAAGATTTACGAGGCTATTTTCTTTACCGATCTGAGCTCAAATAAAGATACTCGCGAATATATTATGTGGATCGACTCACGGCGCACACTTTGGGAAACCCTGCACTAACTCATACAGTCTCGTGTATACTAAAAGCTGTCGTTGGCGAAACGTCTTGTAGGCCAGTATTGCATTTTGCCAATTGGCAATTACATATTTGATTTGATTTATATTTAAATTATTTGTACTCCATAAAGCAGACTCTTGTGAATCCATGCACAATGTAAAGCTGTTAGTTAATGTTAAGCACAATGTTAAGTCTCAAATAAAAGTTCTCGGCTTAAAATTACAAAAAAATGCAGACATAGCCTTTAAATTAATAATAATACCAGTATAATAATACTATACATTGCCAACATAGAAAACAATTAATGTGGTCTCATATATTATATTGAAAAAAAAAATGCTACTAACTTTTCTTTCATTACATTTAATAAATATCTCTTCTAAACTATATTAAATAATTTATTATTTTTTTAGTCCTAACTGTCTAGATCTCTATAAGTATTTTTTGTAAAGAGTCGGAAGTGTTGTTGAACTTATATTTTATATATACACACTATAGCTAACACTTACACATTTTAACTATATTAAACTCTTTCAGATACTGGCGAAGGCGCTACTTCTATTAATATAGTAATATTTATATATACACTCCGCTGTACATATGTTTTGCTCTGTAGTGTAGTGCGTGCTAGCATGCTTATGACAATCATCTTATTGGAGTATTATTTTAATGTCACTTTAATTTTAGTCCTTTTTATGTTTTTATGTAATGGGACAAAAGTCTTTATCTATACTCTATAGTCAACATGGATTTGCATGTTAATCATGGTACGGAAACTTAATATTTTCTCTTCATTTTATTCCACATATAGCTTCCCACACGTTAGCTTCAAATTCAAATTATTTATTTGTAAATCAGAGGTACATATAGTTGATAACAAAATAATATTTTGCCCAGTTTCAGAAAATAGTTATATAATTATTACCAATATAAATTTAACGTGCTTGGCCAGTTTGAAGTAACTGCTGTACCTCCATCGACAATCACTAGTTCAAGTCATGCCAGGATCCAATAAATATGAAAGCATGGACCCATAACAAATTTAGTTAAGAATGGCAATTATTTCAATATATTTAATCACAGCAAAAAGTAGTACAGAGTGGTCTATCGTAATAGGATGACAAGCCACACTTTTGCTACTGTTCCCATAAGCATTATGGGAGACAAGTCGTAATTCCCTTAAATGATTAAAAAATTCTTCGACTAGTAAGCCAGCTCGTGATATGTATACACTCCTAAGAAAGTAGGCAACAAAATTTACCTTTATATGCCCTAATTACAGAATATATTGTGATTCAACAATTTTAAAGTCGTATTAAATAAATAATACTTGATGATTGCCGCCTCGGGTGATTTCTTCGCTTTATATTTTGTATAGAAAGTTTCAATCATTTTTAGTAAATTGCACTACCTATATTTTTAAGATATATGTTATGATTCATCATTATGGAGAGATATGTTAAGAAATCAAAGTGTCAATTGGACAGTTCATTCTGTCAATGTCAACTAATCACATTATAGTAGTTTATGCAACTGTCATATAAAGAAGGGTATTAAAACACGAGTGTGAATTTTTGAAACGAGCGAACGCGAGTTTCTAAATAGTACCTCACGAGTGTTTTAATACCCGTGTTATATGCAGTTGCATACACTACTTTATCTTCACTAATGCAATTAATCAATTAATCAAACATTGCGAAACATTAAATTCACGCGTATTGCCCCATTCGTTGTTGGACCGACGACTGTTTGACCGACGAGGCGACGACTGCTTGACCGACGATTTAAAATGTAAAATGTAATGTTCTTTGAAGATAAATATT
>LUGF01002215.1:307889-330289 GCA_001625245.1 Calycopis cecrops
CCTCGGTATTTCCGATCCGATACGACTCAGGGATCTTCAAGAAAAGAGCATTCCTCTTCCTTAAAGGCCGGCAACGCGTCTGCAAGACACCTAGTTTTGCGGATGTCTATGGGCGGCTGTAGTCACTAATCACCTGCTCGTTTGCCCCCTATACCCATAAAAAAAATAGAATCAGTCACGTATTGACTATTTATTAATATAAAAAATCAACAAAGCGTTGTGATCTATGCCTTTTATACGTTTAAAAGATAAATTAATGAATTTAAAATCGAGACATAGAACGATCAAATCTAGTTAATTTTCCAAGATTTTAGATTTATTTTCTTCTAGCTGTTGCCTGCGAATTCGTGCGCGTAGCGTAGTACCTAATATATTAAAGTGATTTGTTATTGTTTGCTTTACTATTTTACCGCAGTGAAAAATGTTTTTGATGTTCATCACGCTTAGTATCTAGTAGTCGCTTAGTATATACACCGCAGAAAGTTTCATTCGAATCTGTCTCGTAGTTTCAGGGATTAGCCTGGACAAACAGACAAACGGACAAACTATCAGAAAAAAAATTAAAAAAGATTGAAAAGTGTTCTAATTATTATGCTATTTTAACATCGCCCCAAAGTTGTTTGTTTTTCGTTAATATATTCAATGCACAGGCACACGGATTTTACTTTATTATTATTATTGTTATTTCTTTATTTTACAATTGTAGGTGATACATAGGTGTTACAAAGCACAGTTTAAACTACTACAATTAACCATTGTTGGTATGCAAAAGCAGGTACATATTATATCATTAGTAAGTTAAAAATTATAAAATTCAGTTATTATTAACACATGTTAATGCAATTACTATTAATTAAAAAATATATATAATAGTAAACATGTCTTAATTCTTTTCAGTTAAATTTTGTCAATTACCAATTAATTATAAAAATTAAAAAATAATGTTCCAATGTCACATTAATTTTATAAACTGTTTTATTATATATACTGTTTTATTATATGTATAGATATAAGTATTTCAGTTCGTTTATAAGCAAATCAACTAATCAAATTACAGAATTTAAGCAAAATATAAGTTCAAAAGCTGTGACATTGAAAAATGTCAAACAATTCACCAACATTGAGGTGACAAACCGCTCTTATAAGTTTTTACTTTCAACTAAAACTGCGCTACAGCGAAGTTCCACTTAAGATATAATCTATCTTTACCTCTCTTATCTACTTGGCCTTGGCTAAAAAAAATCCAACGCAAATTGCCCACTATCACACGATAGATATTTACGCGTTTAGGCGCCTGGTGGGTTCTATTAGATTAATTATAGAAGTTAGAGGTTGAACATTGTATAGAGCACGATAAGTCTAATGTGTAACTAACAAAATATTATCATGGCATTACGCTTCAAACATAGAATGTTAAAACATGAAAGTTATCGATTGACAGAGCACTGTCACAGATGCAGAATACTGTCCCAGATGCTTTAGAACCCCTAAAACAAGGCTGGTAATTTTTTGTTCATTTTCATTGGATCTGGTTTCCCAATTTTCGGATATATTTAAACCAAAAATTGGGAAACCGCAATATTACGTGATGCATAAATTGCGCATAAATATGGCAAATAAACAAATTATAAAAAATATATGGCGAGATAGAGATAAATCACTTGAAGAAATATCTAATGGCGAGGTGGAATTCGATTTATCAGACGTAATACCGTGATCGGCAGAAGCGTGGCAAGAAAACAAACAATAACCTATTGTTCGCAGCCTGTTATTATGTCTGAATTTTTTACTACAATCTTTAATCTGCATTCAACGTGAGCATTTACCTAAACGTAGATAAAGGTTCGTTAAAAGGGAATTATGTTCGCATGCCTACGTAACGTAAGTCCCTTAACAAAAGCTAAATCGTGTAAACCTATCATGGAGATCGTTAGCCGATCTGGTGTCCACATAGCAGCTGGTGCAAAAGAATATTACTAAAAGTATCCTGAAATATCGTTTCGGGTTTTGATTACAAATAACTAATAAACCTTGGGCTTTTTTCTGGAGCAATTCCTAAATCTTGTGGCTTGTGTCAGCAGTTTCCGGATTTATTACTAAACTAGCTGCGCCCCGCGGTTTCACCCGCGTAAATTTCGATCCCGTGGAAAATAGAAAATCATTCCATGGCATCCCATAGGAATATATTATTTTTGGATAAAAACTGTCCTATGTGTTAATCCAAATTCCCTCTATGTGTGCCAAATTTCATGAAAATCGACTAAGCAGTTTTTGCCTGAAGAACTAACAAATAAACAAACAAGCATACAAACTTTGGCATTTATAATATTAGTAGGATGTGTACTTGTTCTTACTTCTTCCCAAACTTCACAATTGTAGGTCAACGGGAAGTACCCTATAAGTTTTAGAAAGAGCAATTTCATGTGCTGTGACTTTTTATTGCGTTAATAGGTACATATTATTTTTTCAAGGCGTCAACAGGTAACCTCAGTATTTGACATTTTTATCTCGATCCTTACAGTCGTTTCCGAGAAACGGTCTCGACATCCAGACAGACTCCTAAAAGCGAATTTATGGCAGCATATGTGAGTAACATGCGTGAGTTAGATACCTACTCATAGCTACTGTTGGAGTCATTGCTGTAATTAGGGCGGTGCCTGCGGCCTACAAGGTCAATTACCATGGCTCCATATCATGGCCGAACATTTTGAAGGGCACTGCTACAGTACTTACATTGCCAGTTACTGTTTTTGGTCTCTGTTTTCTGGACTTTACTTTTTTCTTTTTTTTTTATACTACGATGGTGGCAAAAAAAGCATACGGCCCACCTGATGGTACGTGGTTACCGTAGCCTATGGACGCTTGCAACACCAGGGGCATCACATGCGCATTGCCGACCCTTTAAAAACCTATTGACTCCCCTCTTGAAGAACCCCATATTGTAGCCCTCTGGGAAAACCTCGGCAGGGAGTTCATCCAATCGGAGGGTCCGTGGGAGGAAATTCCTCTGAAATCGGACTGTACGGGACCATTAGGCTCCAATGTGTGAGCGTGAACTCCCTGTCGATGGCGAGCGGTGCGGTGATAGAAAGTGGCCGTGGGCATCATGTCGAACAATTCCTCGGAACACAATTCATTATACAAGCGGTAGAACACGCATAAGGAAGCAAAGTCTCTCCTTAGACTTAATACTTCTTAAGAAATGTTTGGGAGACGGTGTGAAAAAGATATGAGGTCCGTGACCAGTCCACCAGCGCCCATGGTTGCTGTAAAACTTATGGAACATCTGGCTTGTTAAACAATTAAATAAACCGCGATAAAACCCATTTAAGGGTCGATTTTTTAATCCTCAGATAAAAGTTAACCCTAGGAATAAACTATCTCTGTTTCATTTTTTACTTCGTGTTTAAGTGCGATGGCAATAATTTATTCCTAGGGTTAATTTTTATTTGACGATTGAAAAACCGGCCCTAAGTTGTTTTATTGTAATATTAGCGTAAACTTAAGTTATGAGCCGTATGATCGTGTAGGATGTGATCAGTTCAGCCCACTTTACGGCGCTTACGTCAGTTACGTATCCTGAGCATCTTTCACTTCAGAATCGTGTTTGTTAAAGAGTAACCTTTATCACCTATGTATGTATGTATTTATTAGAACGCGCTGTGTTGATTTCACATGAATTCTGATAGTATTTGCTTGATACTTTTCTGCCTCATTTAAGAAATGTCTTAAGAATGAAATATTTTTATATATATGTTAACATAATCTCACATAAAACAAGATGTTTTCATGTTAATCAAACATATTAACCTATCAATCGTCAATTTATTATGAAATGTTTGGTTACTTTAATTAACCTTATTATTTAGTCGTAGCCATCATCATCACACCTACTGCCGTCGTGACGTCCTCTAAGATACTTCAAATGTCGATATTTAAAGTACTTAAATGGAATACAACAGTAAATTGTTTCATAGAGAAGTTCATAATAGGTAAATGGTTCAATACCTGTCCTAGCCAGCTACATGAAGGTTGTCAACTACAGACATCACGTAACTTAACGTGTCAAAACAGCTCTGTTCGCCTAAACCACTCTGTTCCTTTTACGCATCTCAATTGCCAGTCAGCTGTAAGTTTTGCCCTATTTAAATCGCAACAGTATGTACATTTTGTTGTTACATGTTCGTCGGTAGAAAGTAGAAATGTCCACTCAGGCTAACCCTCATGGTAGCTGGTGAGTTGGTGATATGATTAGGGTTGCCAACTCTCCCGGAAGAAGGGCTTCGATTTTAAAATCTCCCGGCTCCAGGAACTCAGGGAGAGTCTCTCGGATTGATGAGTGGCGGGCGGCATGCAAGTTGCAACTGTAATCTCATAATGTCAAAAATGCCTTCCGACCATGTTCATGACCTTTTTTTTAGTCCTCCCGGATTTTTCATCAACTGAGTTGGCAACCCAAGATACGATAGATGTTCCCTCCGTCAGTTGCAGTCATTTTAGTAACTAAAGATATAAATAATGGAAGATAAAAAAAAGATATAAATAAAGATATAAATAAAGGAAAGGAAATTATGGTTTTTAAGGGCGAAAAAGAGCATTCTGAGTCATTTTCATGAGTACCCACAGACATCTTGCATAAAAGTTATACAGATGCGCTCCCCTCCTTCCTCCTCCTCCCTCCACCGGCTACTTACACACCACACAAAACGCGACAGTACAGCTGTCACTTCTCGCCGGTAACGTGTAAGCGAGTAACTCCCCGGTCGTGCCGTTTCAATTCGGCTGCAAGCATGCAGTGGCACTACCTACTAAAGTGGTACGGGGTGGATGTAATGCCCGATTTACACGTATTAAGTAGTTGAGTAGGTAACTTATTGTAACTTACTTTTAAATACTTAATTGCATTGCATACGTCCAACGTATTTAAGTAGTTAAGCATTAGTTTACTCAAGACGGACATTCAACATAGTCACCAAGTCATAAATTCTGTGATTAAATTAATTTTGAGTGATGTTTTATACGAAGTCTAAGATGAAATCTTTAGGGTAATAACCAAACCCACAAGACTGTGTGTAAAATTTAATATAAAGATGAGATCAGTATGGCGCTAGTAGCACTTTATTTGAGGAACAACAAAAACACGATAAATAAATAATAATATAACCAGCCCGGGTTTATTCGTCAATACACTTATCCATTTTACTCATCTAGTGCCAGTCCAAATGTGTAAAGTGACAACTGACAAGCCCCGCCCACCAACTAGAAAAAAAATCTAATTTACTAGTTTAATAGTTAACTAAATTTTAAGTTGCAACTTGCTGCTAAATTATGCGTTTTTTTTTATAAATAAATATCTGAAGATCTGAAGATGAAGATAAAATGAATATCTGAGAAAAATATCTGTGGACTTTACACACCACGTTAGCCTAACCCCGAGCTAAGTACTGTAAGGGTTTACATGCAATGAAGCACTTAAAATTTAGTTAAAATTTAGTTACCTACTTAACTTCTTAATACGTGTAAATTGGGCATAATTAGCTATAGATCAGTTGTCTTAGTGTTCGTTGAAAGAGGCTATAACAGCATACTGGTTATTTTAATTAGTAATACAATATATTAATTACGTATAGTTTTTTAGACATGAAAGAATCTCAGCAGAATACAATTTTCCTCTTCGTAAATCGTACGCATCACGTTTTCACGCCAGCTGACTCACACCCCAGTTATCTCAACAACGCACGCAACAACACTTCTCAGAAACTATCAACACTGTACCAACGCACTATCGCACAAGCTGCTTCTTTATTTACAGAGCTGACGAAGTCTGGTAGTCCAGGGTAATCCCTGGACGAGCTTCGGTAATTTGTCGAGCCAACAGAGGTCATTCATTTGTTTCGTGTCACAGTGTAGTTACAATACTTATCTGAAACGGCTTGACCGATTTTCATCAAATTTCGTGTGCATATCGGGTAAATCTGAGAATCGGCCAAATCAATTTTTCGTCTCGATATTCCCACCGGATCGAAAGTTACGAGGCAGATACCGCGGAACGCAGCATATGGTTAATGAATTCTAATTTTGTTCAGTAGTTTTTAGTATACACAAACAAACTCTCTTAGTGATAAAAGTACTAATATTAAAAATATTAATCACTATACGGTATACACTGACGGTCAAGTAATTAAATATCATTTTTAGACGGGGAACAAGTACTGTATCAGGGAATAAAAACAAAAGAAATACACCAAATTCGATCGAGTATTGCGTTAAGAACACGTACCTGGAAACGTGACTCGGGTAAAGGTCAGTCTACAGCGACATCCTTACTAAATATTGTGAAGACTAGCTGTTGTTAGTGACTCCGTCCGCGTGGATTACGCTACTAAGTATAATAGTCAAACGAAAGGAGCTACTATGCCTAAAGCCTTGTTCGCATTGGTCGAGTAATTTAGTCTAGTAGAGTACCGATTTACTTAGTAGCTAAACTACTCGACTCGACCAAATGTCGTTCGCACCTTGAGCGAGTACAGTTCATAAGTAATTTGAGATCAGCAAGATGAACAACGTAAAACGCTACGGTTATCATAATTAAAAATAATATGCTTTTGTAATAAAATTAATTACCTACTAACCTGATGTTTTTTATTTTCAATTTAATTTCTTTATCTCCGGGTAGAAGTATTTAATTCTTTTTTCTAAATTTAAATATGCACTTTGTTTTATTTGTTTATTTTTATACTGGTGATCGAGTGAGCGCGGACGCATGGTGGGGGGTGCTACTCGCCCGAAAAAATAGAGTGAAATCTATCGACTTGACTAAATTACTTGACTAATTACTCGACTAAATTTTTGGTGTTCAGACACGTTTAGCTACTTTACTCGCTACTTGACTAAACTACTCGACCAATGCGAACAAGGCTTAACATTCAAACGATCAGGAGGTACAACTGTTATGTCACAGACAAAGCCACATGCGAATGTTAGCAAACGTGTCGTATTACATAAGCTACAAGATTGCCAAGTTTCATCAAAATCCGATCAGTAGTTTTCGTGTGATTGAGCAACAAACATCCATCCAAACTTGTCTATGCCCTTCCCTTACGGCCTATATATAAAGATAAAAATATAACGCTTAACCGTCTCTTAAAATTAAACCACACATTATATATTTGTAACTGGTTTGAACCGTCTGCACGAGGTCTGCACGCGCGGCATGTAGGTCACCGGGCCAGGGACCTCTCGCGTATGTTCCACTACACCAATTACACGGTACACCTCATGATATGACGTTGATCTTTTATTTCGCGTGCACTAAAGTGTGCTTCGAGTAATTTTGAGCAATACATGTTGTGCCAGTTCTGGCAATTCGATTTTGAAGAATGCCAGAGACTAAAGGCATGGCGATAAACCCCACGGTCAACGATGATCATAATTTTCTTTCGGATAGACTTACTACTGATGGCAATCGCCGTTACCGTTTGTCGGACTAGCGAAAACAATTCTGTCTTCTAGGTTAAGGATACGCTAGAAGAGACCCCCTCTTTTCCCACAGTTGGGCGCCATCGAAATAAACATTTATTTGCTTGTACCCACAAACGGTACCCAGTTACATTACCGCCACTGAATCCTGCAGACACGCCCCTTTCTACCTTCCTATAGAGCAAATGTTCCCCCAGGGGTCCGCAGAAGCCAAGATTTGGTACACGAATGATTTTAAATTTATCGGACGTTAAGCCGTTGGTTGCCGCGCAGTGGCCAGTGAGTGAGAATTGTTATTATACCTACGTTTGTGGTCCCTGCTATCGAGAATAATATAAAAGTGGTCCCTGGCCAAGAAAAGGTTGGTAACTCCTGCTATAGAGAGATACAAAGTAAGTGGGGAAATACCACCTGTTGGTTGGCAAAGCATTGCATTATCGTGTCTCAACATGGTTAGGTACGACTTACATAAGTATAATAAATATATTGTACAAGAACCTCGATATTTGTATTGAGGCCTTGATCTCTTTAGAATAATAAGTTGCAGGAAGACGTAATGCTTCAACGCAGCAGATATATGCCGACATGAGAGGGTGAGAGATATCGCGCCGACATGAACTCGCCGCAAAGTGACAGGAGCCTTCGCTACGCGTGCGGCTTATGAGTTTGCGGTGGCCCATTGGACGGCAGAACGTGGGGTGTATGTGGGTGTTGAGTGTTGATAGTCATCAAGGATTTTTTACTGGCACCTTCTACTTACTACAAAATGAATGTAAGTCTGTATGTCCTTTATATGATCGTAAACTATATTTATCGTAAACTATACATTTGATTATGTGATGATGTTTAGCAAAGTTGTTATGCATGAGCCCACAGTTTATTAACTATGTGAAGCGGTTGAAAACGCGGGGCACAGCTAGTAAGCTGTGCTATAAGAATAACACGTCATCTACGAATCGACATACTGAGACTTTCGTTCCTTGTTATGGATAATGAATAATCAATATGACAATAAATATGTCAGTTTTAACTAAGGCGTTAGTAGAATTTGGCAAAGAGATGACTCGCTGACCCAGTTCGGTGTTGATAGTATATGGTGCGCCAAATATCCGCCAGCAGAGGCCAGCTGAATAAAGTATTTAGACAAAGACCGATCGTCTAGCTGAGTCTAGCATATTCCTAGAAATCTTCTAATACAGTGTAATAAACATGCCCTCTTCTCTAATCAATCTAATAATCATAACATCATAACAATCTTAGAGAGATCTTTACGTTTGACGTAAGATTCAAAAGTAACAAACAATCAAAAACTCCGTAAAGACTTGTTGCCCCTATCGTGTATTTACTTATTACATAAATGAGGTAAGTGAATGGCCAACAAATAATGCAATTAAGTGCGTATGTAATTACAAATGTAATTACAATGCCATTTTGATTACTAAATACAATATTACAAAAGCGAAAGATAAAGACACTGTTTCTCTTTGTGTAACTTCCAAACAAAGAACGATCACCGACTTTTATGTCAATATTACTCATTACGATATTTTTTTATAAATAATTATAACATCCTAATTTCAATAGAGAAAAAAAATACAATAATAAACCTAGTGAAGAAATATAATTAAATAAAAACTAAATGCAGACTTACAGTTGCAAACCACAATTAGCACTGAGTGCATTAATTGGAAAACTTAAATAAATAATTATAATTAGAATAAATAATAATTAATAATTTAAATAGCCTACGACACGAGGACACTAAGCTAGGCACTAAACTCAGTCTTTCCATAATCATAGCTGCTGTCATCAGAAACGGCGGAATTATTAAATAATACTACTACTAACTTAACAACTTTACTTCCTAGATAAACCGTGATATATTAGATTAAAGTAGTTTTATTGTAATTGGACTTAAAAGCCTTCCTCAATGTGGTTTAGAATGTAGAACAGCCTCAATAACATCGATAAACTGGCCTTACTCTAAGCAAAACACTCTTAACGTTCAGGAACCTTGAGAATAATTTTAAAATGCCTATCATTAGTGTGCAAGGTTATTGCAAAGGTAATGCGAACTCGTTCTATTCTATACCAATATTACATAGACACAAAGTTTTTCATTTTGTTTGCAGTGGGGTATAATCTTCGTAAAAACTGATTCAATCATGAAAATTTATCATGTAATATTTAGGTACTAGTAACGAATGTATTTCTATGTAAGTTGCCAATATCAAGTCAACGAAGGTTTAGTCGGGGACACCAGGAAGCGAGAACTAAATTCGTGTTGTAGAAAAAGCAATGGAAACTAACAAGAAATATACGTATTAATTATTTATTTTTAGTACGTATATTCATATCAAATATTCGTTTATGGTGTTACCATTCTAGATTGTTTTAGTCTTATCTACGTATTATTTAAATAGGATAGAGAACAAAGGCTAGTTACTGCAATAGAAGCGTAAATAATAATGTTTAAAAATAGAATAATTGTTTATTCTCGGAAATAATTATATGTGGCGCTATGTGGCTTTTGAAAAGCTGAGAAATGAAAATGTGAGAATTTAAAATTTTAGCTAAATGATTAAATGTGAGAATTCAAAATTTTTGCCCAATGATGCAGAAGGCTTTGTCTCTTTATAGGTATATAGGTTTTTTTAATAGAACAAGGCAATCGAGCAGTCGGAGTCATTTTCATGACACCCGCCGACCATAGAGATTCACACAGAGTTTATACATGTGAGTTGCCTCTTTCTTCCCCTCACCTCCATGGGCCACCTGAACGTTTTTACTGGACGTATCGTAAAGTTCTAGTAATAGCACCGTCCTCTTGATTTGCCTGTCGCGACCTGCCTTTCGCTCAGGTAGCATCGCGGTAAAAGTGATAACTCTGCTTTCGTGCGGTTTGCGATTAGGTGGAAAATTGTTGGAGTGAAGTGGACATTTCATCTGTACGACTAGCGGATGTTAATATGTTTCTGCAGCAATTATCCTATTGTTCGTTTGTTTCGTTGTTTACATAGATATATTATACACTAGCTGTACCCTGTGTGCGTTGCTGCGCGTGGCGCCATCTGTTAAAAACTTAGAAACCTTTGTGGACTCATGCACAACAACATGATCAAAATTAAAGTTTAAGATTCTATAAAGAACATACAGACATTCATTTTTATGTATAAAGATATTATACAGGGTTAAATGTAATTAACGCAAGACTTCTTGCAGGCAGCATTTCTACATCAATACCAACAACATTTGTTCTACGACTTTTGAAAACTAATAGTTTTTAAAATTTTAATATTCCCATACAAAATTATTATGTTGCCTCTGAACTATCATTTAGTCTGCGTGCGAAAGCCGCGTACCAAGATAGGGGCTCCCGCGCGTCATTCTTACAAGATACAGAGTAATAAATAACAGAGGGTGCAAACATTTTTTGTTTTTATTTTTTTTGTACTATTTATCTAGATTTGTAAAAAGTCGTAGAACAAATGTTGTTGGTATGGATGTAGACATGCTGCCTGCAAGAAGTCTTGCGTTAATTACATTTAACCCTGTATAGTTTTTTTTTTCGAATGACCTTTCGTTTTAATCAGATTTGGATGCTATAAATTTAAGCTGTTGCGAGCGAACTAACCCAAGCCTGGCTGGCCTATCTAACTAAAAGAATAAAAAGTAATTTATATTTAGCAAGTAATTTGTTTAAGACCCCAACTAAACAGGACGGAGGTAAATGATCTCTTCGCCGTAAAGGTTAGCGCCTCGCCGACCGCCAATGACTTTTTGTTACTTTGTTTTATTTGCACTGGCTTTCCCCGCGGATGCGCTCGCGTTGAAGCCCTTCAATAAATATCAATGAACATTACGTTCAAATAGAAGTAGCAATAGAATTTCAATATCTGCCACGATAATTTTTTTTCCCTTCTGAAAAATATTTTTTTTTAAATAAAAAGTCCTATGTCCTTTCTAACCCCACTAAGAATATGTATACAAAGTTACATGACGATCGGTTGAGTATTTTTAGCGTGAAAGCGGAACAAACAATCTCACATTTATAATATTAGTAGGGTAGTAGAATTTCCTTTGTCACCGAAGTTCGATTAAACAAAAACCTCTTTAAACGTGTAGATTTTTGCGATTTTTTTTCTTATCTTCAAATTTATTCACCATTTTGTAATTTAAAAAGCAAATGTAGACGAGAAGAAGAATCGAAAGAGAGTCTAATTTAATTTAAAAACAAGATGACTTCAGACATGGTACAACCTTTTTACATAAAGCTTTTTATTTTCTAGACCATAGTGTTTAGCTATGAAAATGACAATATATGGGACAAAGAATGTACCTCAGCCTGCCCCCATGTGCTGTAGAGTATGGAGTATAGGTCAGCCATTGTTCGACATGCGAAAAGCGGGGGCGGTAAATACCTCGCCTGCAAAATTGCGACCTTCGCTAATAGCCGTGTTCAAATTCCTTTTGAAATGGAAATAGCCTTTCTGTAGCTACAAAGCTTCATAGATCACGTTCCTTTTAAGCCTAACCTAACTTTGGTGCATTTTGGGACACCGTCACAGCCACAGTCACTTTACGCCGGTCTCGAGTAAGCTAGAGGTACCTCCCTGGTTGATTCGGCTACATGCATGAATACAGCGTGCCACTACTTCTTACAAAATTGTATTGCAAATTGTTGCTTTAATATTACGTTCTTTTATAGATTAGAGGGACTCCCGTCACCCACTAACATCCACAGAAGTGCGTTGCCCGCGCCTCATCGTCCCCCAATTGGCCAACTACTCACAACCCAACACCACAGCCCTCACTTTCAAGCTGTATCAAGTCTCGTATGAGCGGGAGTGCCGACCTTTTTCCACTACAGAGCATAACACTTATCTATTTTGTGATTTCTTTTTTTAGTATAACGAGAGTCGGGACAAATGAGCACTTGGAGCCATTTTCCTGACTACCGACGCCGTGACAGAGGGCTTATCTGCAGAGGCTATACAGATGCGTTTCCCTCCGTCCTCCCACCGGAGCCACGTCAGCCAGCCAGTTTCGTGTAAGCGAGAGGTACCTTCCCGGTCGTGCCGACCTAATTAGGCTGCGTGCATGCAGCGTGGCACTACCTCTTACGTAGCTACGTAGTGCTTATGGGCTTATCAGCTGAACAAATGTAGCTCATCCTCTGTTGACGCGTAAGTTATTTTGACGTCATCGGCTTTTCCACATATTCAGTGTCGTCATTTTTATACCCACGCAACGTATCAGACATAATAGCAACAATTAATTTGGTCTAAATAATAGATGTATCTAAATATGGCAGCAGTCCATATATTGTCATATTTAAATATGTACATGGTGAGATCTCGGCATAGCTTTTTTAAATTAGATATTTAATAACATATGATAGTAAACTTCAATAATTAAATATATATTTTTTTAACATAACTTTTTACTGGACATAAGGCAAAGTGGCAAAGGTTGGCAAAAGTGATGGGCGGGTCTATAGATATGTATCTACATTTTATAAACAGTAGACAAATTAAGACAGTATAGGAGATTTGCCAGCCATCAAAGTACCATTTGTACTATTTGTTTGTGTGTATTTGTATTTTCATTTCATTTTGAGTAGTTAAATATCGTTAAATACATTTTAATATTATCAGATTAATCATGATAATTGTCAATAGACAAGTATAAAATAACAACGTGAACAAATGTTTTAATAACTTCAGAACCTTTGAGCTTTGATCTAAAAATGCCCGGGATCCAATTTCTATATTACCCCTGTTACTCTTGTATTATTGACCTCAAATATTTGAGTTATGTTATTGAAAGTTTAAGACTAAGATCTAAGAGAAGGGTTAAGCTCGATATAATAAAGTCACTACCTGACTCTACCTTTATTATAATTAGGTGTTAGTGTTTCATTAGAATCGGATCAAATAGTTTCAGAGACTAGATCGAACAAACGTCATAAGACGATTTTGAATATGTTTTTTTTGTAAAAGCCTTATCGTAAACTAGGATCAGGATGGCTGGTCTAGGAATACTAGATCAATGACCCTAATGACCAGTCCCATCCAGTCATTCAACCGTTAGGCGGATCTACATAAGCATGACTAGATTGTTTCACTTTTTCCTCGAAACAACAAGCTTCACCTAAATAAAATCCCCGATTTCGAGATATTATTCTAAGCGTGATAGAGACATGTGTTTTATGTATAATAACCCCCCTTATTAATAAACATAGATTAACTTTACTCCAAGTATTAAACTATCTGTCAAGTTATATGTCAAATTTCATAGTTTATTATTATGGAATTTGACAGATTCTAGTTTTATACTTGGAGTAAAGTTATTCTATGTTTATTAATAAGGCTAATAATGTTTTATGCTGTTAAATGTCAATGGTCATAAGAGGGTAGATCATCTGTTACACCAGCGTGGCATTGGTTAATGTACAAAGTTTAACAAGTGGGCGGTAGCGCGGTGCGTCATATTTCGCAGAACCCACGTGTACGGGGGTTAAATATTACATTGAACATTATTCGCATTAGCAACTTAATGACTAAATATTGCCTCCAATTAAGTATTATTTAATTTTAGGAATTAGCAACTTAATGGCTAAATATTGCTTCTCCTTAAGTATAATTTAATTTTAGAACGTTGTTTTTTTATCGCAGCATAAAACGATAAAAGTCGTAGACTTTTTTGAGTTTGCAATCTTGCATGGGATTGCGAAACATAACATAACTATTGTTTGTGTTTTTTATTTGAAAGTATGGTGTTTTGTAAGAATATATTAACTAAGATTATTCGTTGTAATAGTTGCAGATATTATTTAATTTACTTTTCATATTCAAATTGTTTTAACTGTTTTTTTTAATCGCTCTACGTGACTCTACATTGCGATGTTGTTCTTGTTTTGCAAAATACAGCGTTTCACAACATTGTGTTACATAAAAAATCTCATAACAAGGTATTTTATTTATGCCTTTATTATTTACTAAACGGTTTGAATTCGATTTCAGTTTATTTTGTTTTTGTGAATTTGTAATTTGTACTCGTCGACCTTACAAGAATACGATTATTTACTACTACTACTTTTTAAAAAACGTGAGAAACGTAAAAGTTACTTTGAAAAAATGAATCGCATTTTAATATTTATTGGCGCAAATAAAAAATATTGCGAAATAATTTCAACTTCTTGAGTGTGAGTGTTGCCACACTTTTTGAATCAGAAAAAAGCATCAGCTATTTTATATGTTATATAACACGTTTAATATAGTACAATATATTGAATAATATAAAGAAAGTTGTACCGTTTTACCGTAGAAACCACGACGCTTTGTTTATGTCCCGAAAGAAATTCAACAACACTTTCGCGCGACCTCATTTTTACGGAGCGTTACCATGACAACGGATATTGTTACAAAACTAGTTTTGTTTACACATAAATGCAACAAAACTCACCCATACAACGGCTAGAAGCCAAATAAAAAAGAAAAACAGACGCTTCCACCGAGCGAGCTCTATCCACAACACTTCTCTTCGGCGACACCAGACAAACTGAGCGTTCGATGTTGTTTTGCCAGCGTTATTATACAGACGGTAACGATTCTAGTGATGTGCATCGTCCGTAATAATAATTACAATCGTTATTTCTATTGTTTATATTGAATTATAAAAAGTTTAAGTTGAAATATAGCACTATTGAACTAAAACTTGTACTCATGTAGAGTAAAGGTTTATATGGAATTATAAAAAGTTTGTTCATATAAATTACTGCACTACTGAACTAAAACTTGTGCTCACGTAGAGTATAAGTTTATACTGAATTATAGAAAGTTTGTTCATATAAATTACTGTATTATTGAACTAAAACTTGTGCTCATGTAGAGCATTGTCGGTAGACAAATAAAGGGCTCCGACTGCTCGTTGCCCCCNNAAAATACTTCAAAGTATCAGCATCGTTCTTTGTTACTTATCACAATTTGTTTTGGTTATGTCAAGTCTTCATATATTATTATAACTATTTCATAGACTAAACGCTCGTCTTAAAATCGATTTACGAACAATACTATTGTACCTGTAACTGAGGAGAGGAGGATGCTTCACAAGTCAAATAAGGCTGTTGTGTTTCTTTATCCCATGTCCCACGCTCTCGCTTTAACGCGGAGGAACGTGACATTGAGTCATGATTTTTCGTGCTTGCAACCGGCGTCTTATAAGACATTGTCACGTTCATATTACTTCCTTTTTTTCGGAGCTGAACTCTTGCTATGGATGCGAAGAGCACAATACAGCTTGGATTGCTACGAGTTCTCGGATTACCAATAAACTTCATGATAAACTCTCGAATAAATTACAATCGTTAATCGTTATTCGTCAGCCGCCCCCATGCCCAGTGCGCATGGCTTTCGGGGTCGATCCTCTCGCCAGCTGGTTCTCCGTCCCTCTCGTGGCGTGGCGATAACTTAACACGGAAGTTATGAATGGCTAGTGAGTAAACAATTAGTCAAAATAATAGTAGCCGCACGTTTCGGCGCAACGTGACACGTCACGTGAGCTTATCAGACGGTGATAACGCGATCGGTTACGCAATCTCGAATTGAGAATGTTTCTTCACAATTTCACAATGTATTTTGTAATTCTTACCACGATATGGTTAGCATTATACACGCTTAGTACATTTTTGTTTATTGGGATAAGTTTTTATTGAATTATTTCAATTGAGTTTGCAAGTCCCTGTATCCAAGCAATATTTCTTTCAAGGTTGCCTGGAAGATATGACTTTAAAGCGATAAGCCGCCAATTGTACATTATTTATCATATTGAGTGTTATATACCTTGTAAGCTATTCCTGGTGTGCTATAAAGAATTGTTTATTATTAATAATAATAAATAATTCTTTATAATCATAACTTAAATTATAAATATTTATTATTATCTGTGAAATGAATTCTAGCTAAATTGTTGTTTAATTTGTTATTGTGTATTTCATGAGAACCGCAATAGCCCAATATAATAGTAAAAATTAGTTAAAGAAAAACAATCTACTGTAAACCTAGAGTCTATCTGTCCCGGAGTTGAAGAACTTTGTGTTCACTACTATTTGATTATTTGTTGAGAATCGAATTGATTATTCTTTTAAAATGACATAAATTACTAAAAAGTAAGGTTTAAATTAATTAGTAATATAGATTATTTCCTTGCAAATTTGAGTGATATATCAAACTCAAGTTTTAAGAACTTTGTATCCGAACGTATTTCTCAAGTTTATTTTTGTCTTGGAACTAGTGATGTTCCACTGCAAACGTCTTAAGTCATTAGATTTCGTTACATTACGTTTAATAAAATAAAGAATTAAATGGCAATTAAGTTCAATAACGTTTTTTTGATAATTATGCACTTGACATATTTGAGATTCTAATGGATCACAATATAACAATCTCAAGTTGGTAATACAGAATAAGTCTGAGTTGTACACAGATATTGTTAAAACTTTAAAATATCTCAATATTCAATTGAAATATTTTAAAGTTTTAATCCATTATACTTATATGAATTATAGAATTATTATTAATTCGTGGTAGCTATAATTGTTGACATTTAAAAAGTAATTCCTGTAATTCTATTTTGAATAAAAACATTTTCATTTTCATTTTCAGTGAAATATGTAATAAGACGAATTAATAATATGTAATGTACATAATGAAGTATACATAAAGTAAAAGAATATGTAGAGAATAATTCTAAGTTGGTGTGATATCCAGCTATCTGTCAAATGTAGAGTTCAGTGGTTCTCGCCCTACAGATACGCCTATCGGTCTACTTTGTTTAGTAAGACAAATACACAACACGTCAGTGCATAATACAACACAAGCCCTGACAATGTTGTTGTTAAACAAAGTATACACGTGCCGTGGAAGAAATGAGATTAACACATGTATGCGTGTTCGCGATAGACTATCTGCTCATTGTAGAGTTTGTACCTATTTAAAATATGTTTGCTTGAATGTTTGTCACTTCTTGATGGAAATTTATATTATACTTTGATTGAATAATATACTTTTTTATACTATTTCCACTTTTCATTAAATCAAATCACATTAATATTGTTTTGATAAGTCATGGTGAGTTGATGATGGTTATCGAAACCGCTCGTATAAATGTGATTTGATTTAATGAAAAGTGGATTAGTAAAAAAGTATATTGTTTAATCAAGGTGTATTTAAGTTTCATCACCACACACTCTGCAATGTTTATAAAAATATAAGAGAATATATTAAACCATATGTCTCTTTGTACATCGAGTCTCCATAACTTTTTTTTTAAATATAAGGGGTAACGCACAGTTGAAGCCATTATCATGACGACACCCATAGACATCCGCACAGAGGTTATACAGATCCCTCCTCTCCACCTCCATGGGCTACTTGAGGTACTTGGGCTTACACACCTCACGAAACGGTACAACGCAGTTGTCACTATAGGTTTTTTTATTATTTAAATAAGGGTATAGAACTATTGATAATAAAGTAGACATTAAAACCTTCAAGGTGATCAAGTCACCTCACCTTTATTAGCCCGTCGCGTGTTGATAAAAGTAGAACAAGTGATCATAAAATAATAAAAATATAACGTCGATATTATCATTAGGTCAATAAAAGTGAATGCATGCTCAAAAGACCTTGGCCACTAAAACATGGAACCAAGTAATCATTATTTTATATTGATATGACAAATGCTGAGTGGCCACCTCTATTGGTCACAGTACTCTTATCAAGTTTGTTTGTTTATATATATTAATGTGTGTTTGTAAATTTGATAATTGTTATTGTTCCCAATAAAAATCTTACTTTCTTTCTTTCTTTCTTTCTTCCTTCCTTCCTTCCTTCCTTCCTTCCTTCCTTCCTTCCTTCCTTCCTTCCTTCCTTCCTTTTTTTCTTTCTTTTCTTCTTTCTTTCTTTCTTTCTTTCTTTCTTTCTTTCTTTCTTTCTTTCTTTCTTTCTTTCTAATAAAGGTTGTGTATGGAAAAAGATAGGAATAGAAATCATAACATCTATGGTGGATTTGTATAATCTTATTCTGTACACATATTTAGGCAATTGAATTGAATCGTATTGGGAAAAAATAATGAACTGCTGGGGAAGAAAAGTTCTCGAATGGCGGACTTCAACCGGGTTGACTGACTGACGACTTGGGTGGACTTGGTGGCGGGGAGTCACTGGATGCAAGTGGCTCTTCACCGTGACCATGGCTCTCTGTGGGGAAGGCCTGTGTCCAGCAAAGGACGATTTTCGGCTGATAAAGTTGATGAAGATGAAATTCTGTTTCTGTATCTTTACTTTAGTCTTTAATGTTTTTGGTATTATGGTTTTTAGCAGCATTCATGTTCTTCAAACTCCCCCAATTAATATTAATGCTAGCAAGGGGCTGTTCAGACGCGGCCGGACAGTCCCCAAGGAGAAGTCTAGCCTTTTCGCTGAGGCCAGCCTGTCTCTGGAGGAATCTTGCTGCCTGTAGATCCCTGGACCCTCCAATTTTTTAGTCGGTATTGCACAAGTGTCTAGAACGACATAGGTGACAAACACATAATAGGTGTAGAGGCCACCCGGGCTCGTAGGTACCATACGTGAATGTATTCCGCTGTGTCAACAAAACGAGCTTGTACAAACTTTATGAGGCGCAGTAAAACTGTTAATCATTAGACCATCTAATGCAGGGTTTCTCAACCAGTGGGGAGCCCCCGGGGAGAAAACGGGGGACGCGGACAGGTTTCCGGGGAGGCGCGAAGCATTTGATAATTAAGGTCGAAAGGAAAAGTAAATTACTAAACTCATAAAATAAAGCCAACAGCAACGAACCTCGGGAAAAACGACATTAGAATCTCACTATCATCAACCCAGCCTCGCATGGATTTGGATTAATTAGGTAACTATGTTGTCCCACTGCTGGGCAAAGGCCTCCCCCAAACTTCGCCAACTATCCCGGTCTTTTGACTTTTCCCACCAGCTTTTGTCAAGGGACAACATAGGCTGAACAAAAAAAAAAATGTAACTATATTTTATCAGGGGAGGCATGAAAATTTTCGCAAGTCGTTGGGGAGGTGCGACTTCAAAAAGGTTGAGAAGCCCTGGTCTAATGCATGCCTTTGTCCGCTAGCCTATAAAAAGCTATGACACTTTTATACCTTTATATAAAAACTATGACAAATTTATAAAAAAACTTGATGAGTCCATCGGGCCATCTGTCAATGTTTACGACAGCCTCGTTAAAAACCAGATGGAGTTTATTCCAGAAGCTTGAAGCATGCTGGCAGAGTAATAAACTTTTGACATTTATAAATATAGGTGTAATGCGTAGACAGAGAATACAAGTGTAATGTGTACAGTCACGAGCAATAATATGTATACACTTTAGTACCTTGTCATAATTTATATTTTTGAAATTCCATATAACTTGTCAAAGAAAGTTATTGTGACAGGGTTCTAAATTGTATACATATTATTGCTCGTGACTGTACATATTGTTGTAAGGGTTGTCAACTGTACTATAATATAATTATAATACAAGCTTAGGACACACACACAGTCCTCCAAACTATGCCCTCCAATGTTGAGTACATTGGTTGTTATTTATCGATTATCGATGAATAACTTTAATAGTAATGTGACTGCATAGAACACATGGCATTTTCTAAAGAAAGACGATGACGCTATACCGTTTGTTACAAACGTAAAGGTTTTATTGACGTGGTTTCTAGAGAGATATTCATTATAACTTCAATTTGGCGCATAAACAATCTGTCGTCTTTCACCGCTAAGTTACGGCCACTAAATGACGGCACTGATATATTGAGGCCGATTTATGACGGCACCGCTTTCCCAGAAAACCAACGCTTTAGGTGCTATCAATCAAGTGTGCGTCACACTGCAGCCACGTGACTCAAGTTGACATTGTACTGCGCTATCTGCGCGTGCCGCTATCAGCCATTTCTTAGGTCAACGTCTCACTCGAGGTCAATTCAAGATTGTTTAGGTTACTGTGTGACTTTACCCGAATTTGTAGGAAAAAGAGGTTTTAATAAGAGGGCAAACTAGCGGCCGCAGCCATTTTCATGAGTATCGACTCCCAAAGAGGTCCGTGAAGACGTTATACAGATGCGTCGTCCCCCTTCCGCCTCCCCCTCCATGGGCCGCCGGCCACACATATGAAACGCGACAGCACAGCTGTCACTTTACTCCCGTGTAGGCGAGGGGTACCTCCCCGGTCGTGCCGGCCCTATTCGGCTGCATGTATGCACCGTGGCATTCCCCGTTATTAATTAGATATATCAGGGATGGTCGATTGCGATCGACTAGTCGATCGCGGATTATGGGCGAGTCGATCGAGGCAATATAAAAATATGCATACATTCCTAACTATATATGCTACTATATCTCATATATAATTTCAAGAATTCTTGGTAGATCTCCATGAATAATAATTTCGATCTTAGCTCTAGTAAAGTTGGCCACCACTGATATATGTATATATTCAGAAAAAGTTCGTTTCAGACTGATGGATTGATGCGTGAAATGCTCTAATGTATTGATTTTGTAACTGTGTACCCTAGTTGGTACATTGAAATCATGAAATTTGACATTTTTGGTGCAGCAGGATAATTTAGAGTATTGGTCGCAGCACACTTATCATCTCGGAAACAGATCGTAAACGCCTCGCCTAGAAAAGTGAAGACGATACGATTACGTCACGCTTCCCATTAGTGTGCGTTGCTGTATGAAGTTTCATACAAAGAATACTTACCGGCTCGAGGTGATACGGTTACGATCCCTTTCAGAGTTGATCAGTGTGCTACTTTAATTTACCCACTGAGCTATAGAAACGAAATGTTTTTAAGGTACATATAGTATATGTATATAGTATATGTACCTATATGTGTATGTAGGTATGGATGTACCTAAGTATGTTGATTTCTACGTTTATCTACTGCAGCCTCAACGAATCGGCGAATTTCAAAATATCACGTAGCGGTAGGAACCTCTTCATAACGATAGTAGCAATAAAAAATATTTTCACTGGCAGGTAGGTAATTTGTTTTTAAATTTAACGTTAGATTATTGAGTTCTTGACGATTGAAAGTGTAAAACTTTGATATAAAAAATAATTTTTGATGATGAAAATTGAAGGTGTCTCTTTTGATTACTGTGGACTTCCACGGGCAGCGATATTCCCAATGGCTTTTTAGAAGAGGAAGTGCCACTCTCTATTGAATCCTAACTGGGCCGGCGCGACTGTAGAAGTAACTCGCATGACTGTTGAAGTGGTTATTCAGTCACGTTTCCGTGTTTTCGATGGCCCATTGAAGCTTCCCCTTCAACAAGGGAGAGGGCACACGGATGCAGTAGAATATATTTTGATCATGCGTGTAAGTAGTCATCAAAATACTCCTACAACTCGTCTGGCCTTTTATTACACGCTATAAGATAACTGTAAGTGCTTATTTACTCATAACAACACAACACAGGGGCGGGCCGATACGTGCGGAATTGCACTATCGCGCGTGATTTGGGGGTGGAATCGGTGGGTGAGTTTGTGGCCCGTATGTCCACTGCCATGTTTTGCATGGCGGACAACGGACCGCATGCCCACCTGCGTGGCTTCGCGCCCCTGCATGCGCGACCTCCGGACGGACGGGCATACCCTAGAGAACTCTGCGCTCGCGACATACCAGCGACCGATGGGCAGCCGGGCAGCAGTCGGGCTTGCAGGACGAGAGTCACACCATCTCATACTTTACCAACACCCAACATACCCCACACACCACACACCACACAACAGTAGCCGCTAGTGCGGCATTAGCAGCATTTTTGCTGCATTTTAAGCATGCGTAAAAGCATGCCTTGAGACTGGGCAATCAT